>MCFE01000006.1:0-268249 GCA_002104905.1 Basidiobolus meristosporus CBS 931.73 | reverse complement strand
TAACCTAACCTAACCCTAACCCTAACCCTAACCCTAACCCTAACCCTAACCCTAACCCTAACCCTAACCCTAACCCTAACCCTAACCCTAACCCTAACCCTAACCCTAACCCTAACCCTAACCCTAACCCTAACCCTAACCCTAACCCTAACCCTAACCCTAACCCTAACCCTAACCCTAACCCTAACCCTAACCCTAACCCTAACCCTAACCCTAACCCTAACCCTAACCCAACCAAGAACACATAGCCTTGTGGTTATCCCTAACCCTTCCATACCCATGGTTGTGGGTTCAAATCCTGGATCCAGCAAAATTTGATTAATAAATTGATGTGTGCTCATTGGGAGATGGCTTGATCAACCATCAGGCAAAGTAAAGGCACTGATTGGCCGAAATCCTTGAAATGCTAATTGGCCAGATTTGCCTAGTAAATTTGGCCAGTGATTGCCCAGAAATTCCTCTCAGTTCCCCCAGTCTACTGGCCATTCCAGCCACAATTCAGCTACCGCAAACCAGTATAACTTAGCTCAGATATATTCAGATTCTCACTTCTCAGGCCTGGCTTTCCAGGAAACCACTCTCAGACCTAGCTAACTAGGAAATATAGACCACTCAGCTTCTCAACTCTCAGACCTGGCTTACCAGGAAGATATCTCTCAGACCTAGCTTTCTAGGAAAAACTTCAGATTAACTTGGCTTCTTTAGATACTTGTCATAAGTAAATAAAGATTTCACCACTTGGTGACTTTCCTCCCCCCCCCTAACCCTAACCCTAACCCTCGGTGGAGTGTCAGTGAGTGCTGTTTAACTACTAGTTGTTCTCTTCTGTCCTGTAGATTTATATTACTTTCATATACACTTACTTCATCACATTTCACTTTTGCCTCTCTTGTGACTGTACTCTGGTTTCATTCCTTGACGGCTAGACAAAACCAAGGCCACCGCATATTGGGTGCGGTGGTTTAGTGATCAAAGAGCAAGCTATTGATGCTAATATTGATTTTGAGCATATTGTCTAGGAATATCTTGGAACCAACTAGAGTAAATAGTTACTCAATAATTCACATAGTACCACTATTTGCGCATCAATACTTGCTAACAACAAAGCAATGCTTTTCTATGATGTTCCATTCCCACGCGGCTGTTTCTTGATATTCCGTACAATACACAAGTGAGCGTTTAAAGTAAGCATCCACACTACTTTCTGGGGGTATGGTTACCGCGCACTATAAAAGTGCATTAGGGACTCATGTAAAACTATCATGATGAAAAATAAAAGCACTTTTTTACCGCGCGGCTGATGATTGATGACTCCCGCTAGACACAAGTAAACGTAGCAAGTGGGTATCCTTAAAACCTGTTGGGGTATGGTTACCGCGCACTATGAAAGTGCGTTAGGGATTCATACAAAACTAGCATGATGAAAAATAAAAGCATTTCAGTATTGCGCGGCTGATGATTGATGGCTCCCGCTAGACACAAGTAGACGTAGCTAGTGGACATCCTTAAAACCTGTTGGGGTATGGCTACTGCGTACTTTCAAAGTGCGTTAGGAACTCATGTAAAACTATCATGATGAAAAATTAAAGCACTTTTGTACCACGTGGCTAAGTTTTACAATTCCCGCGGGATACATGTGCGCATAGAACATAAGTAGTAGTTGCGATGGTGTCCAATAAAGTTTCTATTATAGCCATAATATATATTGAACTTTTGGATACACTTTATATTTGGTAAAAGCAATCAGGTTACAGAAAATTTGTATTGGCCATGAATTTTTTTATCATATTAGGGCCGCGCAATTTATGGTGCCCGAAGCTTATCAAAATATGGGATTGTGGTCAGATTGGGATGAATCCCATTAATTATTAGATATATATTAAAAATAACAATTTATTAATTAAATAGTCATCAAGACTTATACAGAGCGTATGGACAGTATAGGGAGACAAATATTGGCCCAGACATGCCCACCATATGAGCAGACAATGTGCCAATTGTAGGGTAAAAATATTTATGGTTAGGGTGATAAGGGTTAGGAGGAGGAATTCTAACCCTAAGGGACCAGAACCAAGAATGAGAGAAAAGTAATCCAATGGGAATTTAAAGAGTATAAGAGCAGTATGGGGGATTGCATCCCCCAAACCCCCTGCTTTTTTATTCTCTAGGGGACTGCGTCCCCCAGACCCCCTGCTCTTCTAACCTTTTCCTAGCCCTTACTATAACACCTACACCCTAAGTGTCTGCAATCAAATAAAGATTTCACCTACCTTGGTGACTTTCCCTCCCCCTACCCCAGCTGCCTCCTTCTACTCAAGCAGTTTGTCTTCCCTGTCCTGGAATTTGGCTTACCACTTCTCTCTCTTACTTCTAGAGACTGCACTAAGCTTGACAAGTTTGCAGTATGGTGCATTACCTCCTTGGTGCCTCATTTGCCTGAATGCCCCTACAGACATGCTATTCTTGGTGCTTTTGGGTTTATGCCCTATAAGATCAGACTTCTCTACCTTAGAACCAGATTATACCTCAGACTTCACAACTGCAACAACCCACTGATTAAGGCCTGGAAGAGAACACACCACACAACACCTGGCTCCTGCTGGAGAACTATACTTGGAGATCCTGAAGTCAAGAAGTTTGTTCACTTTATTCTGCAGTCAGAAAAACCCAAGCTGGCCTACCTGAAGTACTTGACAGACCTTTGGCAGCAATATCTGCAGCAGCACACTCCATTTATGATGAATATCAATCCTTATCACATTCCCCTCATTAATGTTGTTCACAAGTCATTCTTACCTCTCTTGCTACCCCCCTTCCCACTGAACAGTGTCTTGAGCACTGAAGAGCTATCATCACTTCTTATTAACTTACCTACAAATTCCCCTCAGCTACACACTCTTGTATCAAAGCTACAACAGTAGCGCTGGCTTCTTTGTTTCAACTGAAATAAAGATTTCACCTGTTGGTGACTGTCTCCCCCCCTAAGGGTGATAAGGGTTAGGAGGAGAAATTCTAACCCTAAGGGACCAGAACCAAGAATGAGAGAAAAGTAATCCAAAGGGAATTTAAAGAGTATGGGAGCAGTATGGGGGATTGCATCCCCCAAACCCCCTGCTTTTTTATTCTCTAGGGGACTGCGTCCCCCAGACCCCCTGCTCTTCTAACCTTTTCCTAGCCCTTACTATAACACCTACACCCTAAGTGGTTAACAACGGGCAACACACGGTGGCATTGCCTAGAGGAGTGCCATTGTTAAACTTAGAGGAAGTTGACGGAAACGACCAAGGACCACCTCCAAATGAAGAACCAGAAGAAGAACTCCCCAAACTAGATGTGGACCCTGGTCTACCACCTAAATTACAAGACAAATTCCTAGAAGGAATATGTCCGCTTGCCTGAGTATTCTCTAAGAACCAAGTAATTGGTCATATACCTGGGGTATATCACCAAATCCACCTTGCCGACAAATACCCCATCAAGCAAAAAGCCTATAGGAATTTGAAAATTGACACAGACTATATCAAAGAGACGATTGAAACTTTATTAAAAGACAACATCATTACAGAGAGCCAGTCTCCGTGGGCCTCCCCCGTAGTGATAGTCCCAAAGAAAGACGGAAAGTGACGCTTTTGCATTGACTACCGGAAATTGAACGCTGTCACCCGGAAGGACGTGTATCTGCTACCGCAAATAGACAACCTCTTGGACAGATTAATTGGAACTAAATATTTTAGCTCTCTTGACTTAATCTCTGGGTATTGGCAAGTAGAAGTAGCCCTGGAAGATCAACCCAAAACCGCTTTTATAACATTGTTTGGATTATACAAATGGAACCAACTACCCTTTGGCTTGTGCAATGCCCCCGCTACATTCCAAAGGATGATCGACAAGGTGCTAGGAAATCTACGATGGGAATGCGCCCTCGTGTATCTGGACGACATCACGATATATTCCCCCAATGTAGAAGAACATATACACAACGTGCAACGTATCCTGACACTACTGACCATGCCTTTAAAGAGTTTCCTGATTCTCCAGTTTACAAGACCTTCTCATTAGAGGAATCTCTGCTCTCAAGATTCACTTCACTTATCAAAAACTCCCCTTCACCTGCTGTTACCCACTTCCTGAAAGATTATTATATCTCTCAAGCTTATCTACTTCACTCCCCCATGAACCTGAGCTCCAGTGTACTCTGGGATACTGCCTTAACTTTAGCTTAGATTTATTCATATTCAACTGAGTGTTTACTTTGGGAATCTTCTATTCCCAGCTGGCTTCTTTATTTGTAGTTAGACTTGTCTGAAATCAAATAAAGATTTCACCTACTTTGGTGACTTCCCCTCCCCCCTAACCCTCAGACCTAGCTAACTAGGAAATACAGTACCACTCAGCTTCTCAACTCTCAGACCTGGCTTACCAGGAAGATATCTCTCAGACCTAGCTTTCTAGGAATTACTTCAGATTAACATGGCTTCTTTGGATACTTGTCATAAGTAAATAAAGATTTCACCACTTGGTGACTTTCCTCCCCCCCTAAGAGGAATTCTAACCCTAAGTGACCAGAATCAAGAATGAGAGAAAAGTAATCCAACGGGAATTTAAAGAGTATGGGAGGAGTATGGGGGATTGCATTCCCCAAACCCCCTGCTTTTTTATTCTCTAGGGGACTGCGTCCCCCTGACCCCCTGCTCTTCTAACCTTTTCCTAGCCCTTACTATAACACCTACACCCTAAGATTTCACCTGTTGGTGACTGTCTCCCCTAACCAAGAACACTTAGCCTTGTAGTTATCCCTAACCCTTCCATACCCATGGTTGTGGGTTCAAATCCTGGATCCAGCAAAAAATTTGATTAATAAATTGATGTGTGCTCATTGGGAGATGGCTTGATCAACCATTGGGCAAAGTAAAGGCTCTGATTGGCTGAAATCCTTAAATGCTAATGGCCAGATTTGCCTGGTATATTTGGCCAGTGATTGCCCAGAAATACATCTGAGTTCCCCCAGTCTACTGGCCTTTCCGGCCACAATCCAGCTACCGCAAACCAGTATAACTTAGCTCAGATATATTCAGATTCTCACTTCTCAGGCCTGGCTTTCCAGGAAACCTCTCTCAGACCTAGCTAACTAGGAAATATAGTACCACTCACCTTCTCAACTCTCAGACCTGGCTTACCAGGAAGATATCTTTCAGACCTACCTTTCTAGGAATTAGTTCAGATTAACATGGCTTCTTTAGATACTTGTCATAAGTAAATAAAGATTTCACCATTTGGTGACTTTCCTCCCCCTAAGACTCTGGAGCACACCTGAAGAAGAGAATTATCCTGGCAAGCCAGGCACTCCACAAGCTACTGGCCATTACTCCTCCCACCACTTCAGCTCCCAGCTGCCTCCTTCTACTCAAGCAGTTTGTCTTCCCTGTCCTGGAATTTGGCTTACCACATCTCTCTCTTACTTCTAGAGACTGCACTAAGCTTGACAAGTTTGCAGTATGGTGCATTACCTCCCTGGTGCCTCATTTGCCTGAATGCCCCTACAGACATGCTATTCTTGGTGCTTTTAGGTTTATGCCCTATAAGATCAGACTTCTCTACCTTAGAACCAGATTATACCTCAGACTTCACAACTGCAACAACCCACTGATTAAGGCCTGGAAGAGAACACACCACACAACACCTGGCTCCTGCTGGAGAACTATACTTGGAGATCCTGAAGTCAGGAAGTTTGCTCAATATATTCTGCAGTCAGAAAAACCCAAGCTGGCCTACCTGAAGTACTTGACAGACCTTTGGCAGCAATATCTGCAGCAGCACACTCCCTTTATGATGAATATCAATCCTTATCACATTCCCCTCAGTAATGTTGTTCACAAGTCATTCTTACCTCTCTTGCTACCCCCCTTCCCACTGAACAGTGTCTTGAGCACTGAAGAACTATCATCACTTCTTATTAACTTACCTACAAATTCCCCTCAGCTACACACTCTTGTATCAAAGCTACAACAGTAGCGCTGGCTTCTTTGTTTCAACTGAAATAAAGATTTCACCTGTTGGTGACTGTCTCCCCCCTAAGTAATGCCAAGACTATGTAAAAGTATAAATACTACTTTTACATTCAATAAATCATTAAGTGAAAACCACATAATCTACTTGTCCTCCCAATCACTTCCAATATCTCCAAGACTCTTACAACAGTCTTTAGATACTTATCATTAGTAGATAAAGATTTTGCCACTTTACAGCTTTCCCTCTCTCCTGATCATTCCCTTATTTGCTTGAAAATAACTTCTCTTGTAATGTGCAGCCTCTGAATCTTGTGTTACTAAAACCACAATTTCTTACCTATTGTCATCCTGCCCCTATAGTATAGTTCTTTTACTATTTCATAACTTCCACAATGTTTCCTGTTTGCTACACTAACACTGCTAGGTTGATAGTGTACTGCTAGTGGTGTAATAGATAGGATACTTTGTTGAAATCAAAGCAAGAATTTAAAAGTGAAATATATTATATGGCAGAGGGTATGATTCTCACTTGCTGATAAGCTAGGTTAAAATGCAATATTCACACTTTCTCAGTGGCCAAAGCCCATTCTCAGATATTATATCATACATTTGATTTCCTTTGGTGGTATATCTTAGCTTCCTCACTCAATTCTTATTCTAAGCTAATTTTCCTTTTGTAGGCAAGTTGGCCAGCCACACTATGTTATACTTTTGCTAGAACAAGTATTACAATATTTTCTTTCATTTACTGTCAGCTTTATCTTGTGATAATATGCATAGTTGTTCCGTTGGCTTAGTGCATTGATGCTTGATTTTGTATACAAAACCAGTTTTGGAAACCCACACCTAGTTTGTACTCTGAAACAGTGGACTAGGGTGAGGATATCAAGGGATTGTCAACAAATGAAAACTCTACAAGGGATTCCTATTAGTTTATATCTCCATATTATCATTGTCCTAGATACACATCAAGCAGTTAAAGCCCGCTACTTCAAGGCTTAGAGCAATGTGGTGAAATTCACAGACTCCTGAAACGCAATTAAGTTCAGGGTTATCTGATAACAACGTCATGGAGGTTCCCCTGACTACTTAAGGGGTAGCAAGTTAAGCTGCAGAAATGCCCCACTTAATCCCTAATATTTTCCTTTTATGTACGAAAAGACTGTAGGGGAATCCGTCCCAACGGTGGAACACGTTTACAATCAAACTGGTTGATGTAGCTCTATTTTTGAAAGGCAAAAAGGGGGCAACCAGGTGCAGACTATAAATGCGTTCTGACTTGTTCGAGTAAATCAACATTCCTTTCTTTAGTTGACCTGCTTTCATACTCCAACATGGGTAACGGCCAGAAAGCCCAGCACAAACGCGAACGCAATGCCGCGAAAGCTGGCAAAGGAGCAACCAGTCAACTCAAGGCCAACGCTAAAGCACAAACCGTCATTTGTCAAACTTGCAGACAAACGTTCTTGTGCACCATTAGAGCAAAAGCACTGACTGAGCACTCTGAAAATAAGCATGGGAAACCATTGGATCAATGTTTCCCTGGGTTCGTAGAAATCGCTACATAAAATATACTCCTTGCATTTACATTGTCCTTCTGCAATTGATGTCTGGAGCCCTTCGGATTTGAGATGAAATAAACGGTAACTTTTAGGATGAGACGGTGTCCAGTTGGAAATATCTAATAGGATGTCGAAGGAACAACACCACACTCAAGTTTTCTATTAGAGTAACCCCCACAGTGTGGTGATGTGATATCAGAAAAATCCATTTTCTACGATTCAAGGAAGTTTATGAACAAAAAAGTCGAAGATCAATTTGTTTTTCGAAATATGCTTACATAACCATGGAGTAAAATCTAACGATTCATATAAGCTATCATCGCCATACGTTTCCGCCGTTCTCTTTCATGCTCCTCTACGATCTCTTTGCGGGTTTTTCTTCTGTCGAGTTTCTGCTTCTTAGAGTTAGTATCTGAGCGACGAGAATATAATTGGGAATTACCTTTCTTTGCTCAGCCTCATAAATATCCTGTTGCTCATGAACATATTTCTTCTTGTACTTATGCCCCAGTCCAAGTTTATCTAACTTTAACTTTGTGGGCAGAGGATGTCTACGACCGGACTTGTTTTTCCCAAGACCATCTTCGTACTCCCAACCAGAATCTTTCAACATCATATAACCAATATTTTTTTCGTTCAAAAAGATGGGATCAGGAGTAGGGGCCAAATTCGGTCTAGCCACTAAATGGCCGGTCCCCCGAATATGCTCCTCATACCGTTCCGAGAGAATATTCATGGAGCAAACATCGCACCATGTAGATTCTTGTTTTGTACACTCCTCACTCGTTGAAGGGATCCCGATGAGATTTGAATAGAAGTCGCTCACATCCTCAGACACGCTTTTCTTCTTCGGTTTGGTGACTCCTTGATCCCCGGCTTGTATAAAGGTAACTGGTATTTCGTAGTACTTTAGCCCGGAGGTACTATTTTCCAGGGATTCAGTGCTCGCGCCCTCTTGTGTGGTTATTGAATTGCGTTGGCTTTGCATTTGAATGGGCAGGTGCGACATGGAATTCCCTATTGTCACTTTGGATACAATAAAAAGGCGTGATCAGGTCACATGACAATGGCGATCCTAGATCAATGGAAGTACCGTAGCTAAGCGGATCAATGAATAATCGGATGATGCGGAAGCTGTGATCAAGTGATAGGATGTTGCCTCGGCTAATTTCATCGCTCGCGATCATAAGTAAATCCTGAATTGGATCTAGATGAAGGGCATTAATAATTAATATTCATGATTAGGGCCTGTTGAATGGGTGTTCTAGCATGATCTTGGGCTAACAAGGAATCCACACCAGCATGGAAACTAGCTAATGTGTATCCAGTACAAATAATATAAGCAATGTAGGAACCCTCCCATGATACGCAGCAAGTGCTATTCTAAGATCCATTTTACTGACGACATGATCCTAGAGTCTAGTAGGTTTTCACGAAATGCCAAGGAGCAGGGTCAAATAAGAATGGCTCAAACTTCACTTAGTAGAGCACAAATCCCTGCTGCGGAATTATTAGTGGAATTCGGTTTAAGGCTTTGATGGCATATGCACTCCGACCATTCTAATGCAACGATATGTAGCTAGGCATCTCCATCCTTTTTATGTGTTGAGTCAAACCATATTGGCCTTCCCAAATATCAATCAGACATATGCAGCGCCCGATAGGGGAGTGATGAGGTCATTGGCCAGGGCTTTCTTATCTGCTTTTCTAAATGCCAAACAGACACCAGACCAAGTCAGCTGAATCTCTTACAATTGCACTCTACCCTCTGTTATTCCCGATCTGCATCTCCCCCACTAGCCGCTTTGCCAAAAATTGAGGAATTATATAGGTAGCTGAGCCAAGTTTTTAAGGAAGCGAGGAAATCATTTGCGTACATACTGCTTGAACACCCGGTCCCGAAACTGCAATCTCTATACCTAAAGCATCCTAGCAGAAATAATTAGAACGCAATCTCTTTGGTGCTTCCTTGGGATCGTGCTGCCCGAGTGCCAGATAGCTCGCAACATAGAATGCGCCATACAGCCGCACAAATCGATGGCGGTAAGGGCTGCGCAGGCCAAGGAACAATTGCACATTTTAAAAGCAGCTGCTAATGGTTTGATTCGCTTGCCGGCCATGGACGGGATGAGCCGTCAAGAACCTGTAGCCCACAAACCAAACTCATCCTGATTCGAGGTCACTGAATAGATTTCAATCAGACGGAAAGCACAAGACTTCCAGGAGTTAATAAGACCACATATTACACAAGACCTCAGAGATGACTTTAATACATCGATTAGAGTAGATGGGCAATACAGTAGTACGTTATTCGCTTAGACATTCATTAGATTTTCTGGATCGAAATGATCGCGGTCTTTCATTTTAATATAACTGATGATGGTGTAGTTAACAATATAGCACCCAACGATTCTTGTGACTAGTGTGAGTTTGCCCGCTGAACAGTCCATATCTTGGTGGGTGAACGGATTGTGCTTCCCGGACAAGTTGATAGAGTATGCAGATCACAAAGGATTTCAATCAGCCCAAAGACTTTTCAATGTGATTAATTGATCAGCTGTCGGCCGGATCGAATCCCTGCCCCTCACCCCGCATGTCAATACTCGAGTCTGAGCAACCTGATATATATCTACAGGTGGTCTGCTTTCAAATGAAAAGTGTGCGCATTCTCTTCTAGATTGTTGCTGATTCTTTCTGACTTACAAGTTGTTGAAGGGTGAAATGGATTTGGCTTCGAAGCAAGGAATGTCCGTCAGCTCCAATGTATCCACTATCGCCAGAAATTCTTCCCCAGACTACACCGCATCCACTGCCTCCACCAACGACTCCCTCTTCTTCGTGGTGGCCGGTGCAACTTTGGCAGGCCTCGCTCTATTTGTTGCTGCGTACTTTTGGTGGAAGAAGTATCGCCTGCAAAGGGAAATCCAACGTAGAGTCAAGATAGCACTTGATCGACACGTCTACAACGGGAGTGCCGTTAACACGCGGGATGAGGAGACTCCACCCAATTACCTAAAGAAGAGCTCACAACTGACTTTGCCACTAAACACCGTCACAGAGATCACTGAGAAGGCGCTCAGCAGGTCTTCCGGTATTCACCAAGTTGTAATCACTATTGATCCATATCGACCTTCGACCTCGAGGAATCCAGAGACCTCGGAGGCCATAAATTCGCCACCATCGTACAACACGGTAGAAGAGCCCATCGCACAGATCAGCTTTTGCTCTCGTTGAGATGCAATCATTTCTACATCGGCCTGTCTGTGGTCCTGAAGAAGGAATTATCAGGAGACACGCGTGACGGAGTGCCTAACAACGGCCTGGCCAAGCCCTATGAACGATGAACCCTTTTGTTATGTAGATTTCAATTTTCTAATCTCCGTGTAACATAAATTCCTTAATCTAATGTACATCTGAGGGAGCATACCATCCATAAGTAAACTTTTGGCTCATCCATACCTCACTGAGAATGCGTTTAATCTCAGGCCTCCATAGCTGCCTGGAAGAAGTGAATTAATGTTGATGAGACGAAGTTCCATGGCGGTATGCGAGGTATAGGAGGTAGTTGCTTCTAGTTTCATAGCACCACCATCGAAATGAAAAACCCAGTTGAACATTTCCGTGACTAACGTGTGAATCAAAGGCCAGCGTGGCTTCGAAGCTTGTAGTGTATCTGGCTGCCCAAATGCATCAAGTGACTGGCCCGAATGAAGCCTCGAAATTGATGCGTCGCTGGCTGTTTCCGCAACTGCTGGGCTTTCCATTTCCAAACCATCCCGCTGATCCCCTCGTCAGTCACGGGGGAATCGAAGATGCAAGCTGCACTCAAGATGAGTCAATAGAACATAGGTTCTCACGACGAATAATCTTGAGTTTGGAAATTCCATTACACCCCTTAAAACCCCCCAAGGGACTATTCATCCTAGGAAAGATTTAAAGATAATCCAAGGGTCCCGGTGAATCTCAGCCACCAATACCGTTCGGATCAAATGATGTTGTCACCTCGCTGACTTCCCATGACCTAAAGACAGGAAATCATGCAATATTCCGACGGAATCGTAACGTTTACTGAGCTTGCCACCATATGATGCTGAGCAAATCAACCTTAGCAACCTCACGATGGAGTTTGCGCAAAACCGAACAAAGCGACAATGACGATATTTCGTCCCATTACAATGTTCATAGCTTATGCGAGCGTTGTCCAACCAAGCTTCATGCATGAGATTCAGAGCTACGAATCGAGAACTTCTTATTCGTTTGTACCAAGCAAGGTCCAGAGAGGAGGGGATACACATTGGATTATTGAGCATGAGCATAGCAAGCGTAACATACCCAGTCATGAGCTCACCCAGCCTGAATACCAGATCACTTCGCAGCTTGCCTCAAGATCAGGGAAGACATACTCCAGTGGCACGTCGATATCACAGATGCATTTCGATCTCATACCAGGATGTCTGATATATCCAAAGGGCATTGGCACCTCCTTTCAAGTCAGCCAAATTAGGATTTTACTGTTTGTCCTCGGTACTACCTTGTGCCACCAATTCTAATGGATGCCTGATCTCCCACAACCCCAACCCTAACCCTAGCCCACTATCGCAGGCATGTTTCCCATAAAACCAATCAAGTGATCTGACGGGACTAGCACTGAGTTCTCGATATTTATAATCAGCATCAACACAAATGTACAATGAGTAAGCATGATCCATGGTTACTAATGTAATAACGGGCGCGGTTTGTAAGCTAAGATTCGGGGATCCCCTAGTGTTGCACAATCTATATATAACAGAGAGGTAGAGGATCATGCATTATATACAGGTGGAGGCGGCACTACAGTTGATTGCTGTAGGCCGTGAAAGTTATCAATGATCACCTCCAAACGTTCCTGCGATGCGTATGTGGTGCCGCTAATTAAACTAGTCAAGGTTTTCTCGGATATTGCCTCCACCATATTGCTGGGTAGCGTCACTTGCGATGCTCGAAACGAGTATGGGGGCAGCTCAGTGGCATTCACTGACGGATACAGCTTGGGGTCGTTCAGAGCGAGTCGAATTCTGCGCTGACACTCGCGGCGATTTAGAAGGTTCTTCCAGCCCCGATAGGCAAAATACATGATGGCCAGAACCACCACTACTATCGATAGAAGACCACCAAGCAGGTAGGTGATCGGGGTCTTGATAGAGGACTTCTCGAGCTGCTTGTTGACCTCTAGGGACGATTGGCATGAAACTAACAAACTGCAAGAAAGCACTGATGTTAGAAGAAAGAGATATCGCATGGTGTGTTACGCTAAATCTACCGACCAGATTTATTCCTTATATAGCAGCGCTACCAGGAACACGAAATCACTCCAAATGAGTCATATTACGACGATCAGCCGTCCATGCAGTGCGGCAATTCTGTATCCAGGTAAATCGCGATAATTTCTGCCTCACCAAACACAGAGACCATCTGTATGCGCCCAATAGGGCATCGAATCTGGCATGCATCACAGCGTCGCACTCGTTGTCAAGTCCAAAGTGTCATTGGGTGCATCCAGCTAGTGATAAAAGTTGATCGTTAAGCAACAACCATTCCGTCATGCTTGTTAACGTGGCTAGCATGGACCCAGGAGGATGTGTGGGGCATCATTCGCCGATGGTAGGGAATGTCTGTTGCAACCTAGCCAATCTACGCTCTAGCCACAGTCCCCAGAAAGCATCATCGAGCATTCGCTTTGCGAAAGAAACGATCCGCTTCCTATCCATCGAGAGTGGCAAATAGCGATGCAGGAGAGGCGTAGCAAACCTTGACTAAGCATGGGATGGATAGATTCCGGATCCAAGCTCATCTAATTTGTGAATTTAAGGATCTAAGCACAGATTGGTATTCTGGTTAGAGATCCAGGCCACGCACGTTTTGTTCGTTCCACAGAGCATTGTAAATACCCGACTCCGGCTTATCACTCGTAAAAAGGATGCATCCAACGGCGATGTCAGAGGATAACGAGGACTGCTCGCGGTTTATTGGGTTTATGAGAGGGTATTCAACAAAATGATTGGTAGGTAGTGGTCGGGATTAGTTATCAGTTCGAAATCAACAATGTCTCAAGAAATGGTAGATACAGAGTCCGGTCGCTCCAAAAAGCGGATAGCCAAGTATCGCCACGGACTGCTATTTACAACGGCCACGAATTTCTCATAACGTGGTTATTGAGAGCGGTTCGCCCGGAAACAAAAAGAAGCGGATGTACATGGGGTTTAGGCACGATAGCATGGAGGCGCAACAGTTACGTCAGAATCCAGCGAGTTCCGGACAACCACCAGGACAGACTCGCCATTGGAATCATGAAGTGGCCTTCTCATGGCAACAGAAGTGATTGCGTCCACTATGGGCGGGGCCAATGTAACTTGAGAGCTTTTCATGGAGTATCTTGGCAGTACCTCGGGTGGTTGAGGGAGATCTTCTTTGTAAATATGGCTCCCAATGGCAATGTTGATTCGACGCTTTGTCTCTCGATTTGCTCTGAAATGTCTGAATTTCCGGCGCGCGTAGTAAACCACTATGCCAATCAGAGTGACCCCTAGGAGCAGAGCGGCCAGAAACCAATACGAAACCCCCGATTTCTTGGACGATGTGTTGCCAGGCGTATCCCGTGTGGGAGGCGACAGAGGCGATTCACCCTGAACCCGGGAGGTATTGAGCAGAGCAATGAGTAACGACAGAAAGCACAACATCAACATCTATAAAACAGCCTTCTAACGCTTGGATCGATCTGATCAATCTTTCAAGTGCTGGGTATTTATAGGGAAAGGCTAGATCCCGAGGGTGGAGGTCAAACGCCATCCGCAGTCTCCTACCATAGTAATCACGAATCATTATTCATCTCATTTTTGTCAGGAAGAAGTATCAGTCATTTAGAGTAACCGGTTTCTGACCCTAAGATTCGATGAAATAATAACCCTGCAGCGGGCCTATCAGCCCGTGTAAGACTGCCAGCACAAGCGGCATTCTTGGACAAGGAGCAATCTGCACCTATGGGCTTCAAGCCCATTCAGCAACGATGTCCAGCGAGCGTTTGGCCAGCCATACGGCCATCATAGAACTCACCGGTAGATCCTGTGGCGTTGTGAGCATACACACCAGGATCGCGCCTCGACTCCATACGCAAGACGACCCACACAACATCAACCGCCACCTCCATTGGGCCGGTGGTTTGTGTTCAACTTGGGGTCATTATAATCCTGGTTGAAATAGGGAATGACACTGATGGAAAGAATGTGAATCAAGGCAGAATTCTGATTGGAATGCCACAACTAATTGCCAGCGTGATCAGTGAGTGCACCATACCAGCCATGAGGCAAACAGATTACAGAGGCTGAGTGTCAATTAGCGAACTATTCCGAGATCCATAGGGTTATTTGTTCATGGTATCTCGGGGAAATTCCCTGAGAAATGGTAATGCTTGATTGCAAATGATATCATCAAGAAAAGAGGGCATGGCGCTTGGATGGGGGCCCAGATGCCAGCCCATAGGCGGCGGCGGACACGCGGATGCCCCGCCATGACTTCCAGTCTGAACCACAATTGTTCTGCTTCGAACGCGTGCTTTACTAGAGTGGTTTCTCTTCGAGATGCGGTGTTTGCATGGCATTTCCGAGAATTCTCCACAGCTGATCGCTAGAATTCTTCCGAACCCCTTAAAATTTGTTGCCCAGCAAGACTCATGATGATGCGAATCGCCCTAATCATACAATCAGCCAACTGGTTCATGACCTGATCAGCCCTCATCGAATCGTGAGTCAAGCGGAACTCGCCTCATCTTGGTTGCTTCATGATCCCATCACGTTCAGTGACCCGACCTCGGCCCCTCCCGTAGACTCACATGATTCGAAGATGGTAAGCTCGGTCAACATGGGGGTTCCGGTTATTTTGGTTTGTACTAGAATGAACTAGGGATAACGAATTAGTAAGCGGGTAAGATGATGAGACTGTCTTCATGGCTCGACCAGAAACCTGACTTCTCGAGGCTCAAGGCTGGCGCGAGCCCTTTAGGCGAGTAGGATGCTTTTCAACCCGAAACAGCTTCATTCCCCTTGAACCAGTCCTGACCCGCCGTACCTCAGCCGCCTGCAGTTCTAAAGGATCCAGATGGTTTGGCGTCCGCCAAAAGGCGCCGTGCTATGCTATATATGCATCCAGACAGGCTCTTAACTGGCGCATCCTTAGCTATCAGTGCTCTTGACGGTGAAGCTCACTGGAGCTTGGCAGTATTCGCTCTCTGAGATCGGCCTCGGAAATCTATGGGTAACATAACATCACTCTCATGATACCGCACGGGAGAGGCGATTTTCTGTCCAGTAAAGCTCGAGTGAAACCTAGCCCCATCGGGGTCGAGATATGCAATTGAATACTGACCTAGGGATTACGGGGTGCGGGATGTCATGAACGAGCAGCATACAAAACGAGGGGTTCTCTTACCGCCAGAGTGACCCATAGGTGGTTGGGGTGGTAATCCCTCTGCAGACTAGGTCGGAACAACCATGCGAACCACTCCCTACTTTCTTGTGGGTGATTTCGGAGGTTTCCAAGGTTTCAAGTGGAGTTCGGTGGTGGATAAGTTGAAACATACGTGATATTTTGTCACTTGACATCTTGAAGGATGGGCTTATGAACAAAGCAAGTGCCTCGATGTGGAGTTGGCCTATGATTTTACTCTGGTGCTCACTTCAGCTCACCGGTGGTAATATATTCGGGGGGAGGGGGTTGACCTATAGCTGCTGAGTAGTGGAGGGGGTCAAAGGCGAGCACAACGGGTGTATATTTGCATCTAGAGCTTAGTGGGATGGTGAATCCAGTGCTCCTGATCCTTTGTTTGACCTCGATCCCACCATGATTCTGAAGAATGAGCAAAGGTGTTGTACACAATGGATTACCAACTAATTGGTTAGGTGTAAAATCATGATTGTTTCGACTTGCTTCATGACTCAGTCTAAACCATGGTTCCAAAGTTGGTAGAATTGTCCCTTGGTTTCGTGATGGTTCCGCGAAAATGAGATGCTCGCCGTTGGATTGTTTGGTTGGAAGTGATGTGCTCATGCCTCTGGTGAAGCATTGCGGAAGCATCTGCAGGATAGCTAAGCCGGTTGCGGAACAATAGACGAGTGATTCGGGGGGATTGGAATTTGCGATCTTTATTTTGATGATTGGCCAACTCCGTAGCGTTCGCAATACATCTCACAAGATGAATCTCACCAAGCTACCAAATGAAACAGCGTCATCACATCAATGGCGATTGGTTTGTACCATTGAGTGGTGTGGATATCCTTTCAATATGCAGAGCCATAGTTGCCATCAGCAGAGTATGGTATGTTTAGTACCTGCTTTCTACAATGCAATTGCTGTTCAATCGAATTACATTTCAGCCATATTCCCTTCACATTTTATAGCGGTATGAGTTTGTGAAGTGGAGGAAATCGCAATGCCTCCCTATGGTATCATTCTATAATATATTGTACGCCATATATTATACAGTAATCCTGGTAAAATCTCTCTAATATGTTGCGTTACTTACTGGTGAAAGTTATACAGGCTCAAGGATGCATATTTTTGATCATGCTCTAGTGAGGTTTGACTCATTGCATCTCGGACATAGGGTTGACTCCAAGTGGTCCTAACGTTTTGCCAATGGGTGTGACATCTATTACTTGATTTATGGTTTTGCACATTTGTGTCGGGTATTTTGTTGGTGATCGTTGAGAAAACCTACAGCAGTCAGTGCCTCATAGTTTGGTTCAATGGAGTCCCATTCACTACTTTGCTAAAATTCTCACGGTGGTATATTGGCATCATGACTTGTTTGGGTTAGCCTTGACACATATTGAATCAATATCCCTTTCAGGATTACCACTTCTCTCTACTGTTGTACTACTTTCTAGTACAATCTCTTAAATGGGTACAGATGCAGTTGTAGATTATTTGGCTATGCCTATATATACTTACTGACTTGGCCACTCAGATCCTACTATATCAGCTTTCAAGTCCCCACAAACTTCTGGTTAAGTTTAACCTCAAATACTCAAAATCGGAATACTTGAAGTTGATGCTATCAGATACTCCAATGTCATCCAAAGGGCTCCAGATTGTCATGACATTCTCCCTGGACTTTCCATCACTATTGATAAAGACACACTCACTATAGATTCTTTAACTTCCCTGTATCATTGGTGTACATAGCATAAAGCACTAATTCTGCAAATATCTTTCAGTAGCTCCAGACTTCCACTATCTTGAAAAATAGGTGATATTATACAAGCTATATTGTAAATAAGTAGCTTGGAATACAAGAATAAGCTGAGTAGAGTCTTAAAACACATGCACTTGCTTAGACACAAGGAAATTATTCACAAATGTACGAGTCTTGGATGTATTGGAAGTAATTGGGAGAACAAGTAGAGTATGTGGTCTGTTGTAAGAGTTCTGGGGATATTGGAAGTTATTGGGAAAGCAAGTAGTGTATGTGGTTTTCACTTAAGATTTGTTAAATGCAAAAGTAGAGTTTATACTTTAACCTGATTTTGGAGAAACAAATATAAAGAATATGTTCAGTAAGATCCCAAGAAAATGTGTGCAAGGTTTGGGGCAGCTTGGACAACTTTGAGAATTTTCAAGTACTAGGTACCTTATTTTTTGGTGAAAATATTCCGAGTGTATAGATGCATCAAGGAATTTGGTCAGTATACTCTAAGATTTATAGGTAATGATTTAAGTGACTAAGTCAGGTGAGTAGCATTATATAACATAAGGCTGCTTATATGTATGCAAGTGTGCCTCAGATATACTTGGATGTGGCACACTACAATAATAAATTAGTTTACTCAATTCAAGTGTACTGGAGTAGCTTTCATTTAATTGGAAGTTGTAAAGAGCAACTGTATACTTGGTAATCTTGACTCCAGCCATATTTGATATAAATATGGTACTGATACCTTGAATGGTACTGGCAATGTAGCTACTTTCAGATTATTAAAAGTCTTATATCAGGTAACTCAGTGTAGTTAGGCAGGAGGTTGCTCTACTCAATTTTTTTAACTGATTTCATTCTAGCGTTTTAGGGCATAATATAGGTTGTATCCAATGCAAAAAAATTAATATGTTCTCACAGACAAAGTTCAAAATAATTGTGATCACTTGGGCAAGCTGATAGATGTAAGCTACCTCTTGAGTTGCATTGATTACTTGCATTAGGGCTACAGATTGCCAAGCCATAGAGTGCTAGATTAGAATTAGATATCTACCAATGATTAGAATTAGATATCTACCAATGATTAGAATTAGATATATCTACCAATAAACTAAGCTTAGTTAATCTATCACTAGATACATAGTACTCTTTGACTGCTACTGCATCAACCCTTGACTACATCTTGCTTGGTGTGTGGAGAATATGAGGCCTTGCTTCTCCTAGTGGGAGTTTCCTATGGAGCAAATGTGTGGGGAGATAGGAAGATTAGTCAAGTTGCAGGTACTACCATATCCCAATGAAAAACAGTTTGGTCCCACAGGTGGATCCAATCCAGATCAGCTGGCAAGATCTCATCAGGAGATCACTATAATACCAGCAGCTTGGAATCAATGACCATCTACACAATCTTGTGATGGGATCACAACAGCATTTTGCTAATTTTACAGCCAAATAAGGCTGATAAAATATAACAGTTTTTGTAAATTGTTTTGCCAAGGGTTGCATGGCATTGTTGCTAACTTGGTGTGCTTTAAAACTATCTGAATGGATCTAACTGGCAAGTACATCCTATTGCCTTATATGGCAAAAAACTTGACAGTGTTTTGGCGGCCTCTTTACAAGCTTCTGATGGCATTATCACAGCTGTAAGCAACCTACAGCTAGTTCTGTATAATGCTACCATACTAATTTGCTAAATGGTGTTTTCTTTTCTACCTCCCCTTGCACAATTCATATATTTCTCTGTAAAATCACCCCTTTGTATTTGCTTACACACTACTATCTTGAGTAATTCACCTATAGTTTGAATTAAAATATACTATGACATCCTGCTCACTAACCTCTACACATATGCACACCTGCTGCAATTGACATACTTCTAACACCTCAACTTTATGGCTTTTTAGTGTGAAGCTTGCAAAGTTGCCATATACATCTTACAAACATATGCTTGGTTGCTGCCACTTCTACCATGAATACCTCCTGAATATCTGCAAAGAACGTTTTGTTATTTAGCCAATATATTCCTTGTCCCTGCTGGGTTTTAGTCCCCCTTACAGGTGCGCTCTGGCTCTTGTTTGAGTGAATTCTGTATAGAAAGGTGTAGAAGTTGGCTTGTGACCATGAGAAATCTGGCATACCTTGGTAGAGTTTTTCTCTTAAAAATTAGTTGCTTGTTGCACCCAACTCAACTTTGCATTACTTAACTGATTACACACACATTGGGGCTGCTTAGCTTCTTAATGCCCTAGGCATAGGCATCTCCATGTGCATATCTGTCATTAGTATTTTCCAACTCTTCCTGGCTGTCCTCCATGCACTGACTCATCACATCCATGACAGACTTGAAGGTAGTATTCTTGATGAGATTGGGATATGGTAGCACCTGCAACTTGACTTGTCTTCCTATCTCCCCACACATCTGCTCCATAGGGAACTCCCAAAAGGTGGAGCAAGGTGCAATATTATCAACACACCAAGCAGGATGTAGTAGCAAATGGATACAGTAGCAGCAGAGATCTATGTATTCAGCTTTATGTTTGTAGTATAGCTGCTCAAATCCTGTCATAAACTCCTTGCACAAAAGCTGTAGATGCATTAAGTTGGCATTGGTGATATGCTTCTGGATAAATATTCCTACAATGTACACAAATGACTCCCAATGCTTCCAATGTACTCTTGATAGAAATGGCTTCAGAAGGTCACTTGAATAAGTTCATATCCAGTTCATGCAGTCCTTGCTATGTACAACTTTGGCATCAGTATAGGGATATGGTTGAAGAGTAAATGCATTGCTCTTAGTGGAAGGCTTTTGCTCCAACAGATACCCTCTATCTCAAATATCTCTGGTTTCTGATTAGTTCCATATTCTTGCCCCTTGCTTATAGCTTACCAGCTTTGCTACAATGGCATGCTGACTTCTGTAGGTTCTCTCTGCAGGAATTTGATGCTCATAGTGTTTGTGTTTGGATAATAATAATGTGTGTGGCTTATGGAGTAAGTCCCCTGGATCTTGCCCATTTGACAGCAATACAGTCCATTGTGCCCAGAAAGGCCAGCTATCTTGTTGATGGCTGGAGTATCTCCAATGCAAATAACAATATGCACTTTGTCTTGACAGCCATTCACTGTTATCTTGCCGGAAAGCATACAAAATTAATCCAGCAATGGATAGAGGTAGTTGTCCAGGTTGGATATTGATTTAGGTCCAGATACCAGCAAGACTACCATCAGATTTCTGCTCTGATACCATAAGATAGGTGGTATATTCAGGTTGATGAGAATCAGTGACCAGCATGATTTGCTGTCAGCATACCTGTTTAATGAGAATCCATCAAGTGCCATGGCAAAGGCATGGTTATACATATCTTCAAAGTAGCCCTTGCTTCTTAGCTGTGTGTAATGTTTGCCATTGAACATATTGGGTATGTTTGTGCTTGATTGATACTGAGTGTGGTGTTGTAAGAGTCTTGGAGATATTGGAAGTGATTTGGAGAACAAGTAGATTATGTGGTTTTCACTTAATGATTTATTGAATGTAAAAGTAGTATTTATGCTTTTACCTGGTCTTGGCATTACAAACATGTAGAATAGGTTAAGGAAGGTCCCAAGAACATGTGTGCAAAGTTTGGGGCTGTTTGGACAACTTTGAGAATTTTCATGTTCTGGGTACCTGGTATTTTGGTAAAAATATTCTAAGTAAATCCTGACAAGGAATTTGGTCAGTATTCTCTAGGATTTGAAGGTGATGATCTAAGTGACTAAGTTAGGTGAATATTTAGGTGGAAATACAAATTTTTCACAACATGTGGTACTTCAAAGCTTCACAATATTTGTTGGACTGCATGAGCTTCTATAGATGGGGTATCACTGGGATATATCTGGAGTGCAAGCAATGTTGTCCTCCTACAGTGGTGGATTCCTGACAAGTAGGACCCCTTGCAATGGTGGCATTTTCTGATGTGAATGCCATGCAGCTGTTAACACATGCTGGTATCAGGATGGTCTCTGGGTCATATGTTGCTGGCTGCATGATGGTTGTTCATTTATACTATGTATATGATAAGTTGCATCCCAGGATGATTTTGGCAAGAAGTAGTTGTAAATCCTCAAAGCCCCCATTACTGATATTAGTGGATATGCACCACTTCTCTAGCCACAACATTGCATCATTCATTAAAAGATGAATTACTGGGCTCACTTGACTCAATAAAGTGTCCTTGGCCTTTTCTTCCATGGGTGTTGTCTCATTACATAAAGGGATTTTGCTGGGCTCATGCAGGGTACTGTTGTTAGGGAAGAAAGACTCACAATCCATCAGTGAGCCTGCTTCTTCAGAGCATGCATTCTGCACACCATATTCAGAAGGCTGGGGTGAGCCTAAGGGCATCACAAACTCACCTGGCTCAGTTTGCACAAAGTGACAAGTACAGCCTGGTGCTGTTATAGAACTATCAAGTGGCTGGCAAGATATTGCTGGTATAATAGTGACTGGTGAATGGTCAAATGTGACTTGTTTGGCAGAACACTAGCTATCATCCTTGCAATGCTTCCAATGCTGTCTGCATGCTTCATGGCTGTTGTGCATCAATATTTAAAACTTAGCCTATTTTACTCTATTAGAGAATCTTGTATCCTAACTGATTTTTCCTAACCCAAACATTACTAATCCCAGTTGTGGTTATTTTATCACTTCCCAGAATCTATTTTTAGCTGTCACACCTGATTGATTTTCATGTGGTCACTACATCCTCAACTGATCTGCTAAGCCTTTCCAAGTTATTAGTCATCTGAGATCTATCCACCACTTAGCAGTTGCCAAAACATTAGCTGATTAAGGATACAATTTCTCACTTATCTTATGCATCTATGAACACCCTAACATATTTCAATTAGTCCAGTCTCTTGACACTTACTGATTCAACTTGATCAGAAAAATATAAATAAAGATTACTGAACCTTTTGGTTTAGTGTGTGTCTCAACAAAGTTAAGATTGTGCCTCAGCAAAGTTAAGAATTCTGCAGTTCTGTTCTAGTTTCAGCCCAAGCCTAGCATATCTAGCACTCCCAAGAGCACCAAGCCTAGCCTGTATAGCAAACCAACTCTGTTGCCTTTATAGCCCAACTCAGCCATATACAAGACCAATATTAGACCAGAACTTTTCTGTTAATATTTCTGTCACTCTTGACAATTCTAAGATTCTGCACTTAGTTGTCACTTATGTTCAGGTAACTCATTAAAGAGTTTAGTACACTTTTCTCTTGGATACATCAATGGCCAAGAGGCTTGCTACACTAGCCATGTTCTATCAAAGAGAAAGTGTAATAAAACTCTTGAATGGTTTAACTGAACCAAAGGGACAATTAAGTGCAGAATCTTAGAATTGTCAGAGAGTGGCAGAAATATTAGCAGAAAGATTCTGATCTAATATTGGTCTTGGATATAGCTGGGTTGGCTATAAAGACAATGATTTTTGTTTGCTAGGCAGGCTAGGCTTGGTGTTCTTTGGAGTGCTAGATGTACTAGGCTTGGATAGAAACTAGAACAGAATTGTTGGATTCTTATTTTTGCTGAGACAGAATCTTAATTTTGTTGAGACACACACTAAACCAAAAGGTTCAGTAAACTTTATTTATACTTTTCTGATCAAGTTGAATTAGTAAGCGCCAAGGGACTGGATTGATTGAAATCAATTTGGGTGTTCATAGGTGCATAAGATAAATGAAAATTACATCATCAATGATGGCTAAAAATATATTCTGAGGTGGGATAAAATAAACTGTAACTGGGATGTGTTATGTTTGGGTTAGGGAAAATCAGTTAGGGTACTAGATTTTCAAACGGAGTAAAATTGGCTAAGTTTTGAATGTTGATGCACAACAAGCCACATAGTTTTTTTTCTCTTCTCTTATGGTGTTGTATCAAAGTAATCTTGCCCATGGGCAAACAATTTGACAATTAACAATGTAATGTTATTATATAATTTTTTTTGTCACTACTCATGTGTATTTAAGACAGTCTTGTATTTGTGACATTGCACCTACATGAATGTAAGACTCAATGATGATCCACCATAATAAGCATTATAAATAAAGTTGTGGCACCACATACACACATATATGTAACACAACTTCCCCTTTGGTTGGACTCACTTCCATATATATGCCACCAAAAAATAAAGCAAAGTTGTCTGGTTCCCAACCAAACCCCACTGCTGACAGCAGCAGAGGAGCAGTTGGACAGCAGCTTGCTCTGATATTCAGTGCAACAAGTGGGGCAACAACTAAAAAAGGTCCTGTGGACAGTGTGCCCACTGAAGGTAATAATGCTGACTCCTCACACTCTCAGTCAAGTAGGCAATTGGGAATCTCTGCAGGGCTGCAACCAGACCATAATGCTGAGGCAGATGAGAATATAGCAAAAGCAGTACCTTCAGTTGAAGACCAGCAAGTGGCCATCATAGCATCACCACCACCTGTATTAGTAAGTATGTTGTCAGCTAATACCAAAGCACTAATGTGGCAATTAATGGCATTGGCTGATAGGATAGATGCAATGGCCCAGAGAAGTCAGGAAATAGTCCAGAAACAGGATGAGCGGATAAAAGGTGTGGAGCAATCAATTTCCCAGGTAGAGAAAGCAGTATCTTTGCTGCAACAAAGGAACTCAAGTAGCTCAATGTCACAGCCAATAATTGCGCCATTTCCAAATGAAGCAGCCAAGGAACATCATATAGTCTTTGAAGCACAACAACAGTGCCCAAAGATAAAGCCCACAGGAAAACCCATCACAGCATGGAAGGGAGATAATATATTGTTTATACCAAAGCCTGAAAATCAAAAGACATTGAATATCTGTGAAGCTCTTGAGTGCAATGAGGAAGAGTAAGTCAACATTTAACAGGCTGTTGGAAGTTCAGCACACCAATACCTTTAGGCTGGCATTCAATGGGACCATTGGGAACTCAAGGCCAAGCAGAATGCACTTGACTCGTTCCATGAGCATTATCCTGGATTCAAACAAGCAAATAGTTTGTGGGCCAGCCTTTGTATGCTAAGAAAGTATCTCAAGAGTAGAAGAAACTATCAAAGGCAGTAGTACAAGGGTGGAATGGCTAAAAACCAGCAGCTTCCTCCAGAGCTTGTTACAAGCAGGGCCAAAAGCTCCATACAAGCATCAAAGCAACAACAGGTAGCTGAAAGGGTGCTGATAATGGAAAAGCAGGCAGACACAGGTGCACCAGCACAACAATTATCAAGTTAAAGGCATATTTCTACTCAAGGAGCAATCATTCAAAGTAGCAGTGAAGGATCTGGCAGTGGTAAACACAAGTGTCTACCTTGGGAGCCCATCACAGCATGAGCTGAGAGCACAAAACAAGCAGGAATGAAGCATCTGGTTGCCTGCATAGTGCCAACAAGGGACAAGCAGGCCAAAACAGATGCATCAGAGCAGCATTTATCAAGGAGAAAATATAGTTCAATACAAGAGGCACTCAGACAAAGTAGCAGTGAAAATCCTGGCAGTGATAAAGGAAAAGGTAGAGGGAGAAAAGTCTTCCCAAGCCAGAGACATGGACGCATGAGAAACAAATGCAGTTCTTGCCAATTAATGCTGTAAGCCTTGAACAGACTGAACCCCATCATAGCCAAGAAGAACTACCAACAAGGAAACAGCAGTTTTTGCAAGATTTGGAAGCGCAGCCAGTTGAGCTGCACTCCAGTGAGATAGATGAGTTTGCAGAGAAAGGCAATTTGTCTCCCACAGCCTCCACATTCTTCATTGCTGACAGAATGGAGATCCCACTGACAGACCAAGTAACAATGCCAAGAACTCAAAAGGTAATCACAATGCCTTCAGTGGAATTTTAGAACATTAATAGTCACACCAAGAGGTTGCAGTGCTTCTTCAAGAGCAGTGCTCAAGAAAATGGAATTGAATATTGCAAAGATTTACTGCAATGACTGGCAGATGAGGTGCTAGACCTTGTAGTGCTGGCTGAAGAACAGGACATATGGGAACCAGTGAATGAACAGTGGCATAAAGCCGCCCATTTCCTACCAAAGTCATGGAAACCAAGCATCACAACAGAAATACTTATTGAGTGGTGGATTTTAATGGAGTTACTTGTTGAATGTGAGGTTGGGCTCAAAGTTAGTGTATGTTATAGGGACTTGTATAGGTCAATACAATTGGCAATTGAGGTACAACTGAAGTTTCAATGGAAATAAATCAATTATTAGACATGAAAAGTAAGAGAAACAGTTGAGTCAGAAAGTAAGCAGTGTAAAAAAGAGGCAATAGCCAATCAATGCACACAACTGCAGGAGGTGATACAGTGTCTGGGATCTGAAAGTGAGAAAATTGGTCTCCTGACAGGATCTTGATGGCTGATCCAGATTGGATCTACCTGCAGGACCAAATTATTTTTAATAGGGAAAGTTAATGGTACTATCAAAAGATATAGAGCAAGACTTGTGCCCAATAGCCCATTAATCAGAATGACTGAACTACACTAAGACCTTTGCATTGGTAGGAAGGTGTAATACCATCAGAGTAGCATTGGCTCTTGCAGACAGGTGTAAGTTCTTTATTTATCAAATGAATGTAAAGAGTGAATCTCAGTGGGAAGCTTGAAGAAGACATATCCATGAGCCAGCTCAACTTGGTTAATACTGAGCTATATCCTGAGAGTTTGGTGCAATCTGAAAGCCCAGAGTTCCCTTGCCCATCTACAATTAGCAGTTTGATCTAGATATCTCATATGCAGAGGAAATTGTCAGCTAAAATAACCCAAATTAAGGGTCTGAGTATATTGCAGCAGTTGATCAGATTTCTCAGGTACTCATGACAATCTGCTCTTATCTACTTTAAGTACACCTATAAGGATTCAGAACAGGATCTTTGGAGCTACTCTGCTGCTGATTGGGGCAAAACCCCAACAACAGAAGAACCACCACAGCACACACTTTTCTGCATTTTAATAGAACAAACTTGCAGATTTCTAGAAAGTAACCAACTGAAGCACTTTCCACCTCAAAGGCAAAGTATATGGCAGACTGTGAGGTGGTAAGAAAAGCAATGTGACTACAAAAGCTCTTCAAGGATTTGGGCTTATATTAAGAAACTACCTTTGCATTTTTTTAAGAAAACCATGAATGTATACAATTAAGTGGAAATAAAACTTTTCATGCTTGAACTAGGCACAAGAATACTAGACATTATCTTATATGGGAAGCTATCAAGAATAACTTAGTGAACATGTCCTACAGTCCTACAGATGAAATGATTACTAACATATTAGACTTGTTCCATTGTTCCATTGATCATAGTGCCAGAAAGTGCTGTATATTTTGTTATTAATTTGATATTTTAGGGTCATATGCATGCCAATTTTGATCCCAAATTGGCACTGTATGGCACCATCTGGCACTCTGTGGCATGATCCAGCACCATCTGGCATGCTATGGCACTATTGGGCACTATGATCAGCTGGAATGATGGAACAAGTCTATTCACTAAGCTCTTGACTAATGACAACCTTGAAAATCTCAGTTCAAAGCTAAGACCAGTCAATGTGAGTAGTTAAGTGAGGCTGTTGCCCATTTTGTAATACACCTATATATTTGCCTACCCTAGTTAATAAGACTATTGTCAGCAACTCTTAGAGAACTCTGTCCAAGTTCCTACTTGTGATATACTAAGAATATTTTCTCCAGAAAAATAGGAATTCAGAACATGAAATATCTTCAAGTTGCTCAGACAGCCCCAAAACACATGCTCTTAGGGCTTTCCCAAACATATTCCATGTGTTTGCTTTGTAAAAACTGTGTAAAGGAATATATATTACTTCTAAATTGAATGAATCATTAAGCATAAACCACATGTTCAACTTGTTCTCCCAATGGCTTCCAATAGCCTCATAACTCTTACAACATTTAGTGGCTCTGGCTTTGCTTACCAAGCTGAGATCAGGCATCTGAGTACTTATGCATGCCCTATAAATATGGTGATGATAATGACTTAATGGATGTTTCAGGCATATGTACAAAAGTCTGAGGGCTTTTGACAAGTATGTAAAAATCTTGATAACCTTAGGTTATCACTAAGCTTAGTTACTAGCTGTTATCCTAAGAAATCACTGCATATATATTTAAAGCTATAAGGGAAAACAAGTGTAGCCTAGATTACTCTCTAGCCTATGAGGAGTATGGATTTACTTAAAAATTGTTTGTCATAAACTTGCCTAGATACCTTAGACCATAAGGTTTGGTTAATACAAGTAATTAGTAGTGTGGGAGGATTGCTGGTTTTGTATTTATGTTAGAATATCTATATTTGACCAATTGACATAGACCAAAGCTTATGTACTGTACTATTGCCTGGCTTAACCTTTTTGTTTGAGTTTGTTTGGATTCTCTCAGCAAAATGTTAAGTGTTTGGAATATGAGAACTCTTGCAGTGAACAACAACCCTTAAAATTTTGCACACAACTGTCTAGGAATTCTGAAGTGTAATATGTATGCAACATTGACAAAACCATGCAACAGTATTAATAACATTTTATATTTCACAAATCACCAAGTGAAAGCTCTATATTTACTTGTTCTCCCAATCACATCCAGTATTACTCAAGACTCTTACAACACATACAAGCTTAGTCTGAATACAGCACTACTATTGCTTAGATGGCTGCACTGTTTATGACCCGTATTGTAATCTTATTTGCTACAGCTACATAATAGGTACCAAGCCCGCTCCCCTTGATATTAACAAGTTCAGAATCACATATAAATGATACAAAGTGTGCTAATTGCTTCAGAATTATTGTGTAACTTCTAATGGTTAGCGATTAAAAGTGCATGCAGTTCTTGCTAGTCTTATTTAATAAAGGAAGTATTATTGAATACAGCAGCATTTCATGCAGCCATTGATGAGTGTTTTTTGAAGAAGGTCCCAGGGAGCAACAATTGGGGTCCTTGAATGAGTTAAGGTTTTTGGCAATATCCGGGATTTCAATAATTTAAAGAATTCTTATCTATCACATGAAATTAACTCTAAGAGAAGTCCACATGAATCACTTCAGAGCTGAAGTTGCTAAGTGTAATAATACACACACATTAAAGACTAGAAACAAATATGTCTTGGAAAATGATAAAAATGTTTTTCCTAACGTTTAAGGCTTTTCCTTTATTGATCACACATTGGTCACTGGAATAAAGGTAATCTACCTGTATAATTGATGAATTCTGCCAAACTATGATTGTGTAATGCAGGGAGCGATCTTATTATGCAAGATCTGTTTCTCAATTAATTTCCATCTACAAAACGCGGAATCGAGATAAATAAATAACCAAGAGCAACGCTAATCACATCGTATGATCTGTTAGGAAAGAAAGTTTAATCCTGATCGGAAAGCATGCATATGAATTAGTACTCTTTGGGCGGGTTGATCTCACAGTTTCTTGGCCATACGGCTCAGCTGTTCCATGATACGATCTCAGAAACATAACCTCAATGGCAGAGTGTATGTGAGTATTGGATGACAGCTTTCGAGCAAGAAAAGAACGAGACTATTGCAGACAGTCGACTCTGCACCTGGTTGCTCATGAACATCTTTTTGCATGTGGTCGATTAATTAGGAGTGAATATTGGCTTGAAATTAGTGGTCAGCTAATTTCAATTGATCTCGGAGCAGAACCAAGTTCCCGATGCTACCTACGTCAACTGCACGGCGCCCCCAAGGTCTTTCTTTCTTTCTGTGGTTGACCAAATAACGGTAGAGTCTCATGACCATTTACTGTTCATTCACTTACCAGCACCCCAGCTAGCAGGGTGCATCCAGACCAGTGTATTTATCATGGATTTGAATCTAACAAGCCACATGGTCACTGACGGATCTTTGTGGAATTTGCACCAGGTGCCAGTGGAAACTGGAAAGGGACGGATATGGGAATAGTATAGAGATAGAGATCGCAGCACTTCAAAATGCGGAGTTGACGAACAGCCTCGGACCAATACTTGCACAGCTTCATCTTACCAATGCCTCCCTCTAGTGGCCATGAATAATCGACGAAAAGAGCCAAACTTGGGGCAAGTCCCACGAACATATATATATATGTTGATTGCGCTCTTATCCAACAACCCCTGGGTTCAGCAGGCCTGTGTCATTGTAAGTGACCACTGAAGCCTGGTAAAAAACCGCATATCTGATAATTTGTGTGGCAATTTATGGTCTTGAATGAATGAAATGTACTCGGCAATTCTGGTTTGTTTGATACAGGTGACCACTGATGGATAGCATACTCGGAAATGGTGCAGATTCCTTTGATTTCTCTGTTTCCATTGCAATCCATTGGCATCGTTCAGTTTTGGATCTAATATATGAGCTGAACACCAATCCGAATTTCACACATACAGTTAACCCGGATCCACTTTCCCATTGTTGTAGATCATTCCTCGAGAAATGGCACGTTCTGGCAGGCCTCCCTCACCAAAAGGGAGTAAAGAGAATGGAGGTTACAACACAATTAAACCAAACCAACGGAGCGCCAATCAAACGGGTCCCTAGTGTGCATTATCTACACCATTCTTGCACCTGAACAGGTTCGCATGGTCACACGCGGATATCGTAATCCATAGATGTAGACAAAAAGGCTTCTTGGCGTTTGCAGATGGGTAAATTTTCCAGTAATTTGCGGCACAACACCACTTTTGTAGCTGTTTGGAACCGGATCTGCAACAGCATCCTTCTGAGAATCCGAATAGTGATTATCAGTGACCTAATCACGATGAAGTCCCGGTATGTCAGCATTGCGTTTGTGTAATTAGGTAATCAGAGTACACTCCAAACTAGTTGATTGTCTAGGCAAATACGTCCAAGGGCATTGCAAAGGAAACTGCGTCGCGAACCCTCGCCAGCATACGTTATTACCATGCTATATCAGTTGCGGTTTGTATACATCATACTTGGGCGTATTCAACCGATCTGATTCTGCTGTCGCAGCACACACTCTGGTAGTACCAGCAATCATATTTTGTTAGAGTGAGATAGGGAAAGCCCGGCTTGATTAGATCAGTTACCGGGCAGTAATAGTCCAGAGATCCTGAAATGACGTAACCTCTAGGTGAGCATTATGTGAAGCATCATGGGGCAGACAGTAGGGTACACGCATTCAGCTTGAAACTACACCTCCATAACAAGCCGAGAGACGCTTGGAAAGCGCTATATTCTCTACTGACACTGCAGCCCTATGAATGATGATCAAAACCTGGTTCTTAGCTGAGATAGAGCAAGTGATCCGTTTCAGTAAACTCTAGGGGAGAATTATAAGGATCATGATTTACCTGGTATGCTTGTTATTAGGCATCGCATTAGCTGTTCTACTGGGTGGGTAGTTTATCAATGACGTCAAGGTCAGTGGTATTCCCGACATCATCACAATGATATCATACGATTTCAAGGGCAGACTGCCTCCAACCCTGCCATAGGATAATGATCTTGAGTATTTCTTGCGTAAGGCGGAATTATAACACCGAAAGTAGTTATTCCATTTTTTGGCAATATACTCTGTCAATTCAGAATACGAGTAGGCCATCTTTGATTACAACAGGTTATTAGTAGCATGATTTAATCTGCCTATAATGCACGCCTATTGTTGTTTCATGCACTTCCTTTTCCGGTGATGTCACTATGAGCCCATCCCCTCGAAACTAGGCCGTTTTAGCCGCCTCCCCAAGAATGAAGAGGCATCATTGGGTGACCCTCTGATTAAGAAGATCTTTATATTTGTATGCGGCTTATGCGCTCTGATCGGCCATCAATCCCTAGCTACAGGGATATAAAGAGTTAGCTGGACCTGACTTCAGCTCCCTACCAACTCATCATTCACCAACTCTTGATGCTGCAAATTGACCAAGTTGCTCAATCCAGATGGATTACCAATAGCTCTTCTCAAACTGACACACAAGATGTGCCCATCCGTGTATTTCGACTACAACACAATACATCAACACCAGATGATGGAAAGGCTTCTGGAAGAGCCTCCAAGCATTGTCGCAAGTTGGTTCACTGCCATATCTGTAAAAGAGCGTTCTTTAGATATGATAACCTAACCCGGCATCTACGCACACACACAGGTGAGCGCCCGCACATCTGCGAGGCTATCGGTTGCAATAAGCGATTCGCTAGAACTGATCAGCTCGCCAGACATCAGCGTATCCACTCATACAACACCGGGAAGAGATTGCCTCTGTGCTTGAGCTCAGAAAAACCCTTCTCCGACAGCGAATCCTACGAGACCTACCACTCTGGCTCTGAACGATCATCTTCACCTGCCATTTCTGATACCGCGAGCTCCTCACTAATGAGCTTGGAGTTTCTTCTCAACGACCAAAGTGTATAGTCTCGGGATGGACTCGAATGTGTGATGTAAACCATGGATGTAAATAGATGTATATTGTATTATGATATTATATATATGATCAATTCTGTGAAATCGATCCGAACTCAAACCCAAATATGTAATGGTCAGGAACCAATACCAGGGGTAGATTCATTAAACTTTCATCGTATCTGTTCTATGTTGTCAGCCTCTTTGTGTTTGAAGGGAAAGATTAGGTAAGCACTTGGTACCTTACACATCCCATAGGGATTCATCAGTCAAATTGAGTCATATGAATCAGGTTCATGAAACTTGCTACAGTTGATCATTTCTTAACACTGGCACTGCTGCCCTCAGCCATCCATCGACACTACACTCGCCAGGTTCCTCTACCGCCCTAATCACAAACCTGATATGTGGAGGAGTATTAGGTGACTGGTTTAACTGTATTCATTCGAACGCTAGCTCAGTATGGTTAGCCGGTCTTTTATCCGTGGGTAATTTCATTACAGACATTCAAAGATTGATGGCGAGACCATTAACATTATCAGCGGTGATGTAGTCGTCATGCAAGACGTACGAAGGTGGATCTAGAAAAGGGACTAGCTTGGTGAGCTTCGAGAGCTCCAAAGGGAATGCTACGGTGACCGACAGAACGCCGCCGAAGAAGAGCCACGGAATAGATCTTCTCATGTTCGCACCCATCTGGCTCCAATGTGGACGCGGGCATTATTCGATTGTTATATATGCCGATCACCCATTACACTGTTCCATGATGAAACATCCGAGGGTGCTTCAAATCGAATAGCACGGGGCGGTGGTATACAACCTGGGGTGAGGGGTTCAATCAGTGCCATAGTTTGCGTAATACTTAATGACATTAACACAGAGTTTCATGCAGTCAACACCGACGTCGTTTCGTTTCAACTACGCTTACTGACCAAGCATCCACTCGTCTCCAATCAGCTCCCTCAGATCCGGCCGATTGATTATGGGCGAGTTTTAATATATATCGAGAACGTGATTGGCGTGGGAGTGGGATATCCGAGATCTAGTTAGATGCACAGATCGCGCTGCTAGCTGGCAGGCTCTTGGCTCAGCATATATTCCAAAGAAAATTCACCATCTACCTTAACACATACCAACACATGAAACGATACAATTACAAAAACTCACCTATACAGAGATCTGGAACATCCAACCAGACATTATATCGATTCAAAATGACTACACCCATGTGAACTGGGAAGAAACAATACTCCACTTTCTCTGATCACCTCTGACAGATAAAACCTAAACACACACAATAAAACATGGCCATCTAAGCTCTTGGCTCAGCATGTGTGATATGGCACAGACTAACCCATGGACGCATCATTCCAGTATATTCAGAAATCCAGCGCCCCAGAGGTGCCTACATATCGAACGACCCAAAACACTCGGCGCACCACCCATACAATGGGCTCTAAGCCCATCTATGCTTCGTAGAGTCAACAACAAGCATAGTTCATATTCATTGCTAGGTCAGTTTCGAACTTGAGGATGTGCCTCGTCAGGTTTCAAATCCACGCCTCCGCCCTATCTGCGATACTTCCCAAACCCTGTAGGATTACTGCATAGCCAGGATATTTACAAACAAGAAGGATCTTGGACGGGTTGGTGGGTTTCTTATCCAGCGTTCGTCCGGGATCCGTGAAGTCAGCATGGCCTACCCAACACATCACGCTAGCCCAGCTCTCACGGTCGAGGTATGAGTGATGGTATCAGAATCCTCTAATCATCGATCGCTTATTTGGGGCGATTGCTGTGACGGCTCATTGGACGAGCGCATAGCGAATACCAAATATCCATGGAAAACCCCGATGATCAGGTGGATTGGTTTTATTTGTTATGATCATTTTTTTTCGAACAACCATTTTTTTTTGCGAATGACGGTACGTGACTGGCGTTTTTCGTTTTATAAACATTTCCCAAGTCCAGTCTAAATCACAGTACTACACTCGTTCCTTGAAATCGTGAGCAAATTTCATTACGGGTCGCGAAAAATGCCAGTAAGTTCAGGTCTCGTTTCGAGAACTGGTTTTGGTTCTGGACGGAAACCCGTCTCGGTGGAGGATAACCGCGAGGAGGAACACATATCTAAAAAACGGATTCTTACCAATATTTCCTCGGTAAGACTCACCTCTAGTGGGACGTGCTCCTTATATTCGGGAAGCAAGTTCCAGGGACAACAACGGAGCGGAAGAAGCAGTTACGAAGTGCAAGTGCATTTACAGGTACTTCGCATATTGATTGTGAATTTGCTTCCATCCTTTTCATTAAGCTGGTCCAAAACCTCGAGTAGTATGTTGACCTAAGTGATTCCTACCTGTGTGGCTATTTGCACATCAAGGGGCTGACCGACGACCTTCCTGAACTGACCACGTTCTTTGACGCGGAAATTATTGGCCCAAAGTACCCGTTTTTAACAAGAAAGTGGGAAGCTGATGAACTTATCGATAAGCAGCACTGGGTAAACTTTCTCTCAAACACAACCGTTGCAGTATAGTATTGAACCTTTGGCCTTCGAACCACCTAGCTTAAATTCCCTGCGTTCGGGGACTTTTCGACCGTGTTCAACCAGGATGGGTTCCAGTACAATTTTATGGACAACGATTTCATCTTCATGCGCTGGAAAGAGCATTTCTTAGTGCCTGACCACCATGTCCGCTCCATCCACGGTGCTAGCTTTGCCGGGTTCTATTATGTTTGCTTTCAGCGCTCCACCGGAACAATACTAGGCTTCTACTACCACCAGGTTGTTCGAACCTCGATTGATTCTTTTTGTCAGCGCGTAACTGATCTGACTTGACTTGCATTTGCACTTTTTAGAACTCGGAATGGTTCCAGCAACTCTCACTGCAGCACATCCCACAGCCGTATTCTTCGTCTTTCGAGTTCCGTTAAAGTGATGTCCGAGGTCGCCTCCATCCAGTGAGATCCCCACGACCCAAATCCCTCTGTACCATACATCTATCAAACTTCAAGGTACTCACTTCCCCATGGGAATTCACCATCAAGGTGTATATCTATCGACCCTAAGGTGATAGCTTGGGTTTTGTCACTAGGTCATATATAGTGTCGAACCGGATTTTGAGCAGGATTCAAGCTAGAATAAATACATCCCTGAAACGGATTTTTCCAATAGATCATGCATGCCACATGTGGCAATTTACCATTGTGGATGGATTTGGAAGGGCGGAAGCCTAAAAGGCTAGCCCAGCCAAGGGTGCCTCGTTAAGATCATCCAGGGGCATCTGTCTAACCTACTCATTCCGGGCATCCCGATCTCTGCGGAAATACATCGGTACGGCGTCGTCATGTGACCTTTCCTTAGAGCACTCCCAAAGATGATCACTTGGGATCCCAATGAATGCAGTGAGCCGCTCCTGATCAACTGGCTCGTCTACATTGCCTAGCCTTCAAGAATTGTGAATTGGATCAGGCAGTTTGAAGCATTGCGTGCGCTTTAGAAGAACGAAGGGACATATCCATTGTAGCACATGCTGCGAAATTGGTTACTTCATGCGCCCGACAATGGCATGGTGTCAAGCTATCGTCTTTACCAATCCGCACGCACTGTAAAAACACAATAACATCCGAGATCACACGCCTGGAAGATCCCGAATAATCCCCGCCGAATTCCCCTCACTGTCATGATATTGTCAAAAGCGCAACTCCCCAGCATCGATTATATCCAGTCCTTTGTAATAGTCTGATCACGGGGATATTCCGAGCAGCTCTGCCGCCGAGAAGCTCATGAACCATGAGGCAGTTCTAAACAAATATAAAAGATTTTCGTCACTACTGACAGAGTTATTGGTATATATCGTTCAAAAGCGTTCGCTCCACTACGACCAGCTCTTTATCCACGTTTTCCTTGGTGTTGTTGGAGTGATATCGCGCAGAGCCCTCAATAGATTGTTTCTCAACGCCTCCAGTTTTTTGAGTGTATTATTGACCACCATGGTTGGCAAGTCGAAGGGTGCATTGGCTCTGTTGGTTTCTCTGAGATTGTTCGAGGGCATGGTGATGGTTGATAGCGCCAACACCATGGAAAGGTTTCCATTCGTTAGCATAGACCCGTACGTTCTGGCCGAAAATAAGCAGCAGTTAAACTCATACGACGCAAATCTCCAGGATGCGTTCTACACGTTGAAAAAGAAGGCTGATCGGGCCTGTGGCAATGACACGATCTACACCATCAGTACCAAAACACAGCTGCCTCCTAGTAAGAGTCGTCAGGACTATCTATCGCTCGCCAGGTACTACTGGCCAAACGAGAAATCCCCAGACGGTCTTCCATACAAGCGTCGTGATGGATACCCCAATCCAGAGATAAATAGCGTATCTGACTACCAGCTATTTCGCTCCCTGGTGTGTGCACCTTTCCCCATCTTTGACTGGTTGTCCTTTAATAACGCTGTCATGATATAGGTACGGGACGTTCAATCACTGGGTCTGGCCTATTACTTCCTCGAGAATGATGCGTATGCGGTCAAAGCCATAGAGCATATTCGAGCTTGGTTTGTTGATAACTCAACCCGAATGAATCCGCATCTGAAATACGCATCATACATTCGTGGGGAAAAGCTCGGCAGGCGACAGGGAATCATTGACTTGAATGTGTTACCCGATCTGTTCAATGTCATTCCGTATCTGCAAGAATCGCCGCAATGGACTGATGAGTTATCGGATGGTTTGCGCGAATGGTTTACTGAATACATGACATGGTTGGACGAGAGCGAGCTTGGTTTTCTCGAACGTACCTCTCACAATAATCACGGTAAGCAAAAACCACGGCCACTCCGTTGCCATTGACTAACATTTCGAAATAGCCACCTACTTCGATGTCCAATACATGGCCATTGCTCTATTTCTTGGCCGGGATGACCTGGCTTCAAAGGTAGCGCTAAATGCCACAAGTTGCAGAATCGATACTCAGATTAGCCCTGAAGGAGCACAGCCCCACGAAACCTTAAGAGCCACTTCTTGGTTTTATTCCATATTCAACTTGAACGGACTATTCCATTTGGCCGCGCTGAGCGCCAAGGTTGGCGTTGATTTATATCACTACAAGGGTGCAAGTGGGCAGAGCATAAAGCGTGCTTTGGATTATCTCTTGCCGTATTCGCTGAATCAAAGCACCTGGCCGTATCCAAATGTGGGCGGCTTCGAATCCACTCTCCAGTACGTGCGTACTCTACAAAGCGCGTACGTGATCTACAACGACCCGAGATACTTGGAGGCCAGCAAGGAGATTCTAGACGCATATAGACCAACATACAACATCACAAGGCTGTTCCAGCCATTCCAGCTATTCACCTCTCTAGATACCGTTCACGCCGCCTCCATCTCCCAAACTGCCTCGCTGTTCGACAGCAATGCTTTTCTGGCTATGTTCACAATCTCCACGTTCGTCATCACCATGTTATACAACTGAGGCCTTTGCTCTCTTGGTCGCTAAATGATACCAACTTAACACGTGTCTTGCACGGGCACACTGCTATCTAAATCTTACATCATACCATACAATAATCAGATATCCGTCATCGGTGAGTGATTGATTGTGCATATATCCAACGTCATCATACCAAGTAAACATATAGTCAGTACTATTCAAGATCCACTCTCCGAGACATATTGACCCTCATATCATCAAACGGATTAATGTCCGGTTTTCTCAGTCGTAATGGGAGCTAGCCGGAGTATTTCTGTGCTTAGAGTGTTATCAAATGATGATTGCTCAGGGAACCCAAGCAACGAATAGTGCACCGCATAAGCATGTACAGCGTGTTTTTTATCAACATTCATACTAATCTGATGCTGTGATACGAAATGATTATTCGACACTATAAATATTCCTTTTTGAAAGATTTAATGAATTTCATGGCTTATACAAGCTTTATTGGCAAATCACTGCTGCCCATCTCTTTTATATTGGATTGCTTTTAAACATTTTCCTGGACATTCTGTTCTGTGAAGTGCGCGTACCATAGCCCGACCTTTTTACGCCATTTGGGAAAGAATGGAAGCTACGGAGGATACGAAGCATAAGGCCACGCCTCTAATCACCCAGTTGACCATCACAACCCCTGTTTTCATATTTTGCGTGTTGTTTTTTTGCTTATTGCGCAACCGATGGAAGGAGTTCTACTCACCTAAAACAAGTTGGAGAGGGTATGTGCGCACCATAGGTGCCTACGATATTCCCCATTTTCTAAGAACATCCCGATTTCTAGGCCGCAGAACCCACTGCCACCTCTACCGAGAACGATATTTTCTTGGATTCCTGCCTTGTATCGCATAAAGGAAAACGACATCATGAGTTCCGCTGGTTTAGACGCAGTCATGGTATTTATGGACCTTCCAACATTACCGGAACATTCAGGAGACTCACGTGTTATCTAGTGCCTTCGCTTTTGGAAGATGGGGCTAGTCCTCTTCAGCTTCTTGATGTTTTGGGCAGTGTTTGTTCTCATTCCGCTTGACTTGGTTACTCCACCAGATAAGAGGGAGGATTCTCAGTCGTCGGACGACTCTTCGGACCAGAGTAGCGTCACACGCCCATATTATATTACGCACATGGTCTTCACATGGATGTTTTCGTTCTTCGCATACTACCTGCTCTACCGCAACTATCGAAAATTCATTATTTTGCGCCAGCAGTTTCTCCGAGACTCTGCCATAGATATCCGATCGCGCACCGTTCTGGTTACCGGGATTCCATCTCGCTATCGGACGGAGGAAAATTTAACGGCCTATTTCAACGGTCTGAGCATTGGCACCATAGATCAGGTGGTCTTGAATAGGGAGGTCAGTGAACTGGAAGCTGTGCTCAAGAAGCGCTTTGAATACCTGGATAAGCTTGAGCGAACCTATATGAAGCTTATTCGTCGGTCGACTCAACGATCGAGCTCGGAGATTGCGTCCGAGGTCGACTTTACACTGGAGCAGCCGCTTTTATCACAGTCCAATGATGCCTTCGATCTCGATCAAGTAGCCAGTAGACGCCCAACAACCAGGACAGGATTCTTGGGGCTTTTTGGTAACCGAGTCGATGCTCTTGATTACTATTACTCAAAATTCCAGTTTTACGATCAAAAAGTGACCGAGAAACGGAGCCAGTATTATCCACCTGCGTCTTCAGCTTTCATAACCTTCGCCACTCAAAACGCAGCCAATATTGCTGCCCAGACACTCAACAGCCACAAGCCATATGAGTTTGTGACCAGAATGGCCCGTGAGCCTCGTGACATTTACTGGCCCAATGCCACTATCCATCCGATGGAGAAGAATTTCCACACGTTGTTTGTCCACATTGCGGTTACTTTAATTGTGCTGTTCTGGACCATACCATCTGCACTGATTTCCAGTCTGCTCAGCAGTAATACCCTGGAGCGTTTGTTCCCGAATATCAACAGAATCCTATCACCTTGGACCCTGGGTCTTATTCAAGGCTCACTTCCAACGATAGCGGTTGCTGGGTTCTCCAGTTTGGTACCACATCTGATGGCTGGGCTCTCCAGATTCCAAGGCTTGCGAACGTACAGCAGTATTCAGAATGCGCAAATGAGCAAGTAAGTGGCTTTAAATTCGTTGCGTGCTGATGTGTAGTAACATGGGATATTAGATACTTTGTGTTCATCTTCATCAATATCCTTCTTGTATTCATGATTGCCGGTACAACTTTCAAAGCACTTGAAGGGATTAAAAACCCGGAGGATCTGCTGTCTTGGATTGGAAAGCTGCTGAACAAACTGGGCGAAGAATTGCCAAAGGTATGGAAGCATCATCTACTGCAGACCAAAATCTCCGGCACATCCTAACCCTCGTCTCAGGTCTCGTCCTTCTTCATCAATTATGTTATCCTTCATAGCTTTGTGGTCCTGCCATTCGTCGAGTTGACTCGCATCGATTGCTTGATATTTGGATGGATCAATAAACTCACCTGGCAAACTCCACGCGACCGCTCGGAGTATTTCTCCCCCGTGTTCGTGAATTATGGGTCATTGTACTCGATGCCAATGCTGCTCTTCATTGTAATCCTCACCTATTCGATCATCGCCCCTTTGATTACGGTGTTCGGCACTCTGTACTTCTTGATCGGATTCACTATCTATCGTCACCACCTCGTCTATATTTATCGTACTCGTTACGACTCTGGTGGAAGCATTTGGCCCTGTGTTTTTCAGCGCTTGCTCTGGGGGCTGATCTTGTTCCAGCTTACCATGACCGCTATCTTTTCCCTTCTCAAGGGTGTCAGATGGCTTTCCGGATTCACCTTCCCTCTGGTGTTTATTTCAGTGATCTTCGGATACTTCTGTGAACAGAACTTTGGTGAGTACGCAAATGTGCTATCTTTGGATGTCGCCAGCGATCTGGACGCCACTGCAGTTGCCGAGTCCGAGGACCTCAGTGACCCTTATTACCCCAGGGAATCAACCCCCGTCTCGCCCGCAACATTTGACCCCTCGGTCAGAGCAGAAGCTTGGCAATCAATCACAAGGGTACCAGGTGTGTTGGATATGGAGGACACCACCTACCATCATCCAGCGTTGGTTGGCGAGCTACCGTATTTATGGCTTCCCAAAGGATATGTATCTAGGGCTACCGGGTACTTCACTGATCCATTGGCATACTAGTGATATCCTGCTAAACGGTGCTCAGAAAAGAAAACGCATCGAGGTATGCAGCCTGTACTGTAATATAATATCGCAAGGATTGGTGCAATCCTTAGTAGAAGCTTGAATCTCGCATATTCCACCGAATCTGTATCGAGTATATCTTAGTTTGGAAATTGAATTCTACTTAAATAAACATTAGCTTTTCATACGGGGTAGTATTCTACTTAAATGGATGGACGATGACCCAAACCCATCAGGATGGCATGCCTATTCTATCAGGATCTTCAGGTAGTTCGCAGCATTTTGGCTCAGAAATTCACTTGGCCCACATGCTCAACAATATGACATGAAGAAGGGCGTGGATTCCTCATCGGACCAATGGAAGCGTCTTGATTGGATGCTTCATAAAATGATTCACACTATAAACACAAACAAGGACGCCTACTCCGCATTCTGTCGAAAATAGAGATTGCTCCTGTTTTTTGTATTGGGTCTCCGGAGAACCATTGCCGCCACAAATACACAGAAAGCATGTCGGAAGTGATGATGGCAGAGGGTGCAGAAAACGTCTCTTTGGAAATGGTGGAGGTCAAGGAAGCCGTCAAGGAAGAGCCAACCCCCAAGGGAAAAGAAAAGGCCGCTTCGCCCACGGTGGAGGAGAAACGAAAGTGCTCGGAGTTTTTCCCCGAAGGTAGTTTCGGAGTGGCTTGTTGGTTGCTGGCCATTTCACGCAAGCCTAACCGTTTTCTTTTCACATTCGACCGGGTTTAGAGAGCGGTGATATACCTAGACTAAAAAAGGCGGTCTATTCTATCTATTGCGGTCTTTATACGGAAACCTGGCTGAACAAGCTCCAGAAATTAAAGGTTTCTCCAAACGTCGGCTGACTTTTCTCAGCTGCTCCTCAACGATTCATTCTCTCTGTTTCTAGGAGCAACTACGCAGTCAAGGCCCACCCTCTCCCAGCAAATACATATACAAAGCGTGTGAGCCCGAGGGTGCTTCCATGTCTACGTTAGAGAGGTAATCCCACTTTTTTCAATATCGTTCTATTTACAGAAATACTTATATCGCTTTTCAGTAACCAAGAGATCGCCACTGTTCGTAAAGACAACATGTTTAGCGGGGAGGTTACAGAGCAGGAGATGGACATAATTGCCCAACGGGTTGCTATTCAGCAACGTCGAGTAAGTGACGAGCTCCCATTCGGCACCCAGACGGGGCATCCTAAACAACATTCCCGACCTTTAGTTTGCTGAATTTGAGCGTAGAGAGTTTGAGCAGAAAGCCCGCAAGATTCGAACGATGTTCGATTATCTTTCAGATGATGAAATCAAGCACGCGTTAAAGCAATGGTCCAACGACGAGGTACTCGGATTGTTTTCATCTAGAGTGCATCAACCGCATGCGTGTTATACTGATTCTCCTCGGCCTCTCGTCAGGACGAAGTGATCGTCCAGTTTGCCCAGCCTGGGTATCTATCTAGATTGCGTAAAGCACTTGCGAAAAAAAACGAGGAAACCGTTTCCGCACAGTGTAAGCATCGTATCCATGACCTTTCTCGGCTGCTCTAATTCCTGATGGTCCTTCAAAAAGCACAAACCATGACAGAGGAGCAGAGGGAGGCTTACGAGCAGTTGGTGCGTAAGCGTACTTCAACCCTCAAGAAGTCCACCACTGCGGATGCGAAGCAGTAAGTACCGAGTCAACAACGTGGAATCGTATGATTGCTAACCATTGTTGCCAAGAAAATATCAGCGGTGCGGGAGGCTGGCTCTAGATGATGCTCTGAAGCAAATCCAACAGAACAAGGTCAACCCTGAAGACGCCATGAAGGGATGGTCAGAGGCACGTATAAAAGCCTACAGAATGATTGACAAAAACCCAAATGCCTACTATTACCGATTCAATGCGCCCGGGGAGGAGCAGAGGACCGGCCAATGGTCGTCGGCAGAGCAAAAGCTTTTCCATGCCCGTCTGAAAGAGATTGGGGCCAATGGTCAATGGGGAATCTTCTCGATGACCATCCCAGGCAGAGTCGGGTACCAGGTGAGTAAGATACGGTTGCTGCGTAGTCACTAGATACTCAACGCTGCTTTACCATCAGTGCTCCAACTACTACCGCCATCTTATTGAAACCAGCAAGATCCATGATCCAAATTACGTTCTGGATGAGAAAGGCAAGGCCCACTTTCTATTCAAGAAGAAGAAAAAGGATGGCACCGTCGAGCATACATTCCGAACCCATTCGAAGCACGGAACAGGCCGCCGATCCAATGCTGACGACAGCGAGTCGGGCGGTGGAAGCTCCCGTCCAATCCGCAAAACCAAAGCTAAGCGTAAGCGACGAAACTTCTATGGCAGTGACGACGATGATGAGGATGAGGAGACGTCCGATAATTACGACGACAACGACTCGGGCGTCTTGGGGTATGCATCCTGGAACACCACGCGACGCACTAGAGCGCGCAATGCCGCGCCCGGCGAAGAAGTTCAAGAGCAATCCGAGCAAGCCGAGGAGGAGGAAGAGGAGGAGGAGGCCGATCATGATCCAGAGAACCCACTGCCTGGCTTCGTTGACCCCATTACTCTTGACGAAGTGGTGAAGCCCGCCATTTCCCCTTACGGCCATGTGATGGGCTATGAGAATTGGGTTCGGTGCTTGACTTCGGATGCGCAGAGAAACATCTGCCCCTTGACCAAGAAGCCCCTCACCAAGCGTGACTTGGTGTTATTGACCCACGAGAATATTGCCGAGTACCGCGACAAGATTGTGAATAACTGAGGCCCGCCGCAACGGTCCCTTCATCGAACTGTTTATAGAAATGTACGTTTTTCAGTCAATATGGCCCTATTTGCCAACGGCGAGCATTGTGGCGGGGAGCTCCTGCGTAGATTCTCCATTTCTCCCGGGACGCCCCACCACGCCGCGGACCCCAGTGCCTACAAACCACCCCTCCACTGAGCATCCCTTTTGTAGCACCTCGTTGGCATCCCTATGAACCCCTAGCTTTATTGCGGTATATTTAAGATGTATTCATGCTATTCGGACAATGCAATAAACAAGTCGATATCTACCGAATTTCGGCGCCATCCACCCGCCCAGAGGCACCCACGATCCATCGAATCAGGGCTGAAAAAAGAAATCCCGAAAGAAAAATACCCGGGGCCGAACCGGGAGGTACGGAGGGACTAGGCGGTCGCAACAAAAGGACTGAGCCAACTCGCCAGAAGTCTTTCTCTTTTACTTTTACGGGCAAGCAATCCTTTTGCTGTATTCCACATAAACAATGGTAAGTCCCCAAGAGCACGATCAGTCGGGGTCCGTCGGTGGCGTATGTCGCGTGCGCGAGTGCCATCGTGTGGATGGGGCCTGGACGCCCCGTCATCTATGAAATCGCACGATACATCCATCCCGGGGTCGACTGATCGGCCAGGTCCATTCGGTCGCTTGTGTCTAACGTCTCATTGGTATTAGGGTCGCGTTCGTACTAAGACCGTTAAGAAGGCTTCCAGAGTCATCATCGAGAAGTACTACCCTCGTCTCACTTTGGACTTCCAAACCAACAAGAAGATCTGTGATGAGGTCGCCATCATCGCCAGCAAGCGTCTTCGCAACAAGATCGCCGGTTTCACCACCCATTTGATGAAGCGTATTCAACGTGGTCCCGTCCGCGGTATCTCATTCAAGCTTCAAGAAGAAGAGCGTGAGCGTAAGGACAACTACGTCCCTGAATTCTCTGCTTTGGATGTCTCCAACATCGAGGTTGATCCCGAGACCAAGGAGCTCCTCAAGGCCCTCAACATGGAGAACCTTCCCGGAGTCACCGTCAGTGCTCCAGTTCAATCTTTCGTTCCTGGTGCTAACCGTGGTCGTCGCGCCCCCAGAAGAAAGACTGACCAATAATTCCCTCATTTTCCTGACCGAGTGGTACAATAAAGTTGGGAATTGACCATATGCTCTATGCTGACCTGTACATGCTCTACTGGTTGGGAGACGGAACGTCGGAAGTTGGACCCTATCTGCGCTTTACTTCTTAGCTAGTTGGGAAGGGTACCAGTTTCAATTGGGTAGGCAACATTGGTAGGTGCTGCTACGTAGGCCAGTACATCTCGAGGCCGACTTGGCGCCATCTTTGCCAGCATCAGGTATTATTGTTCAGTATCCAAGCCTGTGCGGATGGGTGATGATTCAAACATTGGCCCTTCTGACCTATCCAGACGTGGGGAACGGTTATGTCGTGATGTTGAGGGTCACTAGTATGCAAATACTTTTATCCCATCAAGCCCCAATATCTTGTCTGTCATGAAATTCGGATGTTGGGATGGTTCAGCGAGCACCACATAGCATATGTTGTATCTCATGGTGAATCGCGTGGCACAATAAGCGCTCTAGTGGATATCTCGGATCCGCACCATCGGAACGCTATACAAAACTAGCACACACCCAATTTTGTTTAGATCTACAACTTCCAAATATCCGGACATGGGGCCTTATTGAGGTGGAATGCCATGTTCATCAAGTAAGTTCCCATCTACTCTGTACTATACCTATGAAGCCTAGCCACTGGCTTTCACCCTAATGGTGGGCAACGGGTGAGGTGGAATGGCAACGAAAAATAATCGCTCGGAATTTTGTGCGCAATGATTAATGAAAGCCCTTCAGGTTTCCTAATATTTCGTGGTTTCTCCGTCTAAATTGGTTGTTTGCAGGATTTCCAAACTTGTATCTCCATCCTTCTTGGGACCGTAAACATATTGAATGTTTTACATCCAATTAATCATCAAGTGAAAGCCACATAATCAACTATAGCTTCCCAGATGAAGCTGCTTCAAGTATATATGCACTTGGCTCTAGTATAAGTGGTTGCATTTCCACCTACTTATATCTCCCCTTGATGCTCCTGAGAAATGGTGGAGTGGGTTTTTGCTTTTTAAGAGTCTTGGAGATGTTGGAGGCAATTGGGAGAACAAGTAATCAAAGTCATTTTCACTGGATGATTTATTGAATGTAAAGTAGGATTTATACATATACATAGTTTTGGCAAACAAAGTTTGTGGGATATGCTTAGGAAGGTTCTAAAAGCATGTGTTAGGTCTGGGGGTCTTTGTGTTGTAAATGCTTTGTTTACACCTAGACCATTCATATAACATAAGATTCCAGTGAGCTTATTGCCAAGTTACTATTTACTTGTGTAGTTTTATTGACTACAATATTAACTGGATTTTACAATTAGTGACCATAGAGGTAACAATATCTCCAAATTTGTCAAAAATCCCCCACACTTGGCAAACATTCCTGGGCCCTTTCTCAAAGCATTCTCTTTAAGAGTCTGGAAAATCTTCCTAGAAATATAAATACCTTATTTTTATTGTAAATTTTTTACTTGTTGAACTTAGTAACTCCACCTAAATAGTCACCTAGCTTAGTCACTTAGATCATTGCCTACAAATCTTAGTGAATACTGACCAAATTCCTTGTCAGGATTTAATTGGAGTATTTTCACCAAAGTATTAGGCATCCAGAGGTCAAGTAGATTATGCGATTTCTGCTTAATGATTTATTGAACGTAAAAGTGGTGTTTATACTTTTACATGGTCTTGGCATAATAAACACATAAAATAGGCTTAGGAAGGTCCCAAGAACATGTATGCAAACCTTGGAGCTGTTTGGACAACCTTGAGAATTCTCATGTTCTGGGTACTTCATATTTTGGTAAAAGTATTCTAAACAAATCCCAACAAGGAATTTGGTATGTATTCTCTAGAATTTGAAGGTAATGATATAAGTGACCAAGTTAGGTGAACATTTAGGTGGAATTATGAGCTTTTACAACAAGAATTACACAGTTGATTGATGAGATGGAATCTGTGAGAGTACTAACTACTGATGAGGATGTGATAGTTACCAGCTTGGATAGCCTGACAGACAAGTTTCAGCACCTTGTATCAGCCCCAGAGTCCAGAACTGAAGATTTGACTTTGAATTATGTATATGGAAGGCTCCTGGATGAAGAGCAAAGAAAATTAAGCACCAATCAGAAGGAACAAGAAACTGTTTAATGAGCAATGATAACCAACAAAGGAGGTACTCAAGGTCCTTTAAAGGCAACAGCAATCTGTTTTGAAACAACTGCAAAAGGAAAGGATGTGCATCAAACAGGTGCCTAAAAAAGGGAGATAGTAGGTAGAACAAGCCTGAAGATGGAAATGCTGCAACAATTGAAGATAGACTATTCATATATGCCCTAAGTATGATCAGAAACAAGGACTCTCAGATCTGATATACTGACTATGGAGCATCTCAACACATCACACACCAAAAACAACTTTTTATCCAATATCAAGATATTCCAATCAACAAAGTTTTCATGGGTGACTATGGAACACTTGATGCAATTTGAGAAGAACTATCCAAGTGAATCTTAGAAGTAGTGAAGGAAGCCACACACTTACCTTTAAAGAAGTACTCTATGTAGCAGAAATTACCAAGAATCTACTGTCTGTAAGCAAGGCCATAGTGAAAGGACTCTGTTTCAATTTTGACAATTCTGAATGCAGGATCACTGATCAAAATAGTGCCCACATTACATTGGGTACCAGAGATCAGAATCTATACAAGCTGACTTATATTTCATCATATCTGGAAGCCAACATATGTAACTTAAATGAAGAAACACCAACGATTTGGCAGAGTAGATTTGTACACATCAATTTTGATTAGCCAATTTCTGGAGTAAAAGCTGATCCCCCAGCTAATTTGGAGCACTTTGAAGCCTGCATTTATGGAAAATAAGCCAGACAGCTGTTCAAGCGCTCTGGGCTGATCAAAACTAAGAGAAAATTGGATCATTCAGTTGTAATGAATAGGTTGTCACCAAAGTATTCATGTTAACCTAGACACATAGATCTTATTCTTTGATCAGCATTCTGTCCTGACCAGATTTCTTGTTAGGATTTACTTGGAATATTTTCACCATATTATCATGTACCCCAACTGTGATCTTTCTCAAAGTTATCCAATAGCTCCCATACTTTGCACATATATTCTTGGGATCTTCCTGAACAAACTCTACACACTTGTTTGATCTACTTTACCAAAAGTATAATTACCATACTTCTGATCAATAAATCTACAAGTGAGTAACATGTATATTCTCTGGTGCTCCACATTACTTCTGATACTCCTCAGAATACTGCTGAATACTCTACCCAGATCTGTGTGCACCTATACAAAATTTATCCCTGGGTGGGATAAAGTATTTATTTAGTTTTGTTGATAATTAAACAACATACATGTGGGTACACTTGATGGAAAGAAAGGAAGAAGCTCTGTCTAAGCTCAAGGAGCTCAAAGCCAAAGTGGAGAGAGAAGCTGGTGAAAAAATCAAGAATATATGCTCTGACAATGGTGGAGAATATACCTTTAAACTCTTCATCCACTTTGTCAGAATTCATGGGATAAATTAAGAGACCACTTTGTTGTAAGAGTCTTGGAGTTATTGGAAGTGATTGCAAGAACAAGTAGATTATATGGTTTTCACTTAATGATTTATTGAATGTAAAAGTAGTATTTCTACTTTTACATGGTCTTGGGATAACAAGCACATAAAATGGGCTAAGGAAGGTCCCAAGAATATGTGTGCAAAGTTTGGGGCTGTTTGGATAACTTTGAGAATTTTTGTGTTCTGGGTACCTGGTATTTTGGTGAAAATATTGTAAGTAAATCCCGACAAGGAATTTGGTCAGTATTCTCTAGGAATCGAAGGTAATGATCTAAGTGAACAAGTTAGGTGAATATTCAGGTGGAAATACAAATTCTTACAACACACTTTACCATACTCCCCACAGAAAAATGGAGAGGCCAAATGTGCAAACAGATTAATAACTGATATGACAAGATTTATGACCCATGATCAGAAATTAGACAATGATTCTTGCATTGCAATAGCTGTATATCTCAGAAAGAGTGGTTATAGAAAAATACTCTGTGATTCTACTTCACTTGAGGCATGGTATGAATGCAGATCAGATACATAGCATCTAAGAATATACAGGTGCATTGCATTTGCTCAGAACCTATTTGGAAATCAGTCAAATTTGAGCCAATGAGTGTAAGATGCATGTATTTGGGCTGCTACAATGAGAGTAAGGCATACACACTCTACAATACCAAAGCCAAGAAGATGACCAAGTCCAGGAAAGTGTTGTGTCATGGAAATTCCAAATTTGCATCAAAGATACATCAGATAGTGATAAATATCTGATCTCCAGTCCACTAATAGTCAAGATTGAATCAGAGCAAAACAATAGAGCTCTTTTCACTTCTGGGGACTTTAAAACCATGGTTAAGCCTGTGTTGGTGCTCAGGGATATCTCAGATGTGATCCTTTCAGTATTAAAAGCTAGAAAATCCAACCTGACCAGAAATAGCCCAAATTGCTATATCAACAAAGGTTGTAACTTAGCATATGCATATTCAGGCCACACTGATGATCCCCAGGGTGTGAAAGAGGCACTAAATAGACTTCAGACAAAATATGGAGATCTGAAATGACTGGTGATTCTCTGGGCCAGCTGGAATATCAGATTTGGGATTTAGTCAAATTGCTAATCAACCAAAATCAATTGCATGCAGATGAGTGTTCAAGATGAAACTCAAGACTAATAGTACAACTGAAAGATACAAAGCAAGACCTGTGGCCAAAGTATACTCTTAAACAAAAGGACCTGAATACATGGAGGCTTTTGAACTGGTAGTAAGGTTCAACTCCATCAGATTGATATTGGCTATTGCAGCCAAATATAAGCTTTTAATTTATCAGATAGATGTAAAACTGCATTTTGTAATGCAGATCTTGATGAGAATGTGTACAGGCACCAGCCTGACAGGTTTATCAACCAATATTACTCCTGTTTGGTCTGCAAGCTTAAAAAACCTCTATTTGGCCTGAAACAATCACCAAGAGACTGGAATTGAAATTTGAAATCATTGAATTTCCAAAGGAGTATGGTTTGCTAAAGTATCTACTATAAGCCAGATAGAGTAAACCTAGTTTTATAAGCCATATATGTGAATGATCTTATTGCAGCCACCAATAACTAAGAAACATTGGAAAAAACTAAATCCAGTCTCTTTAAGGAGTTCAAGATGTCTAATCTGGAAGTACACAATTACTACTTGGGGAAAAAGATCTCCACAGAGATACCCAGACTCTCATCTAAGTCAATTGAAGTCTATTCAAATTATACTAAGGAAGTACCAAATAAAGAACTATGGATTGGCAGCCACATCAATGGAGACAAAACATAACTTGGTCAAGATTCAACCAAATCATGAGAGTTTGGTGCCATCTGAAAGTTCAGAATTCCCTTACCATTCTATAGTCAACAGTTTAATGTCAATATTGCTTGCAACATGCCCAGATATCTCATATTTAGTGCAGTTGCCAGCCAGCATAATCAGAACTATAAGTCTGATCTTATTACAGCAGTTACCCAGATTTTTAGATACCTAAAAGGAACTGTTGATATCTGCTTAAGGTGCGCCTATAAGGACCCAAAACAGGATTCTGTGGATACTTGGATACTAATTGGGAGGAAATTATAGAAGACAGAAAACCCTCTACAGGGTGCACCTTTCTTTACTGTAAAGGAGCAATTTCATAGAGTTCCAGAAAGCAACCAATTGTAACACTTTCTACAACAGAGGCAAAGTATATGGCATCCTGTGAAGCTACAAAAGAAGCAATGTGATCAAGAAAGTATTTCAAGATTTAGCCTTATGTCAAGATACATCTGTTACTTTATTACAAGATAATCATGGATACATACAATTAGGTAGAAATCCAACTTTTTATGCCAGAACTGAGCACACAGATATTAGATATAATTCAAATGTGAAGCTGTAGAGAGTAACTTAGTTAACTTTGTGTATTGTCCTACTAATAAAAGATTTTAGACATATTTACCAAATCATTAGCTAGAAACAAACTTGAATATCTTGGGTCAAAATTAGGACTATTCAGTACGCACATTTAGTTGAGTGGCAGTGTTATAAAAGCTTGTAGTTTTACCAATATTGATCTAGCTTAGCCACTAAGACCATTACCTACAAGTCTTAGTAATACTGTCCAAATTCCTTCTGGGGATTTACTTGGAGTATTTTCACCAAAATATAAGGTACCCAGAACATGATTATTCTCAAAGTTGTCCCAGCTGCCCCAAATCTTGCACTCATGTTCTTGGGACCTTTCTAAGTATGCTTTATGTGGTTATTTTGCAAGACCAAGCAAAAGTGTATATCTTGCTTTACACACAATTAATCATTAAGTGAAAACCACTTAATCTACTTGTTTTTCCAATCACTTTCAGTATTCCCAGGACTCTTAAAGCAGTCCTTATAGTTAGGCCTTTCCCCAACTTAGCCCTCAGATCATGATACACAAATCTAGTATTGTCACCAAAATATGGGTACCAAGAACAAGGATTTTCTTAAAGTTTTACAAGCTGCCCCAAACATTGTGCACATGCACTTAAGACCTTTCTAAGCATATTTTACATGTTTATTTGGCCAAGATCATATAACAGCACATATACAACTTTTACATTTAATAAGTGACTCAGTAAAAGCCACTAAATCTACTTGCTCTCCCAATTAATTGCAATAACTCCAAGACTTTTAAAACTGTTATGCACCCTGAGCTATCACTCCCTGGAGTGCCTACCACTGTTGATACTGAAATTTTTTCTCTGCTGCAAGGTTGAATGGAACTAACTACCAAGACTTGAAGGTGCACTTCAAGATTCTATTACAGGCACAAGACCTTTTGGATACAATTGTGGGGGAAGGATGCCTTCCTAAAGGTGCAAGAGAAGAGACCTAAAAGTACTCAAAGAAAGAAAAAAGCACACTTAGCTACACCTGCCTTACCCTATGAGAAATAATGAAGTTGTAACTCATTGGTTTTTCAGCTGATGCTTCTTCTTCAGGTTTCAGTTGCAACTCTTGGCAGACACAATGAGTAGCTAATTACTAATTTTGGTAAGAGCACCAGTTGGCCAAGACTCACTTAAAAAAGAATTTTGCTTGTGTGCTGTCAAGCTGGCACATGAGGTATTGAAAGATGTTGCCTTTATGAAAATTGGATTTCAGCAGATTCCATGACAGTATCCTGCTGGCCTTTTGTTGTTTTATTCTCTTAGGGTTGATATTAGAGGCAAATTGCTGCTCAATGGAAAAGAGCCAAAATACCAAAGAGTGCCTGGAAGGTACTCAAGGAAATCTTTTAGTCATGCTGAGCTGCTGAGAAAATGTGCTGTAGATAATGTTGTAAGAGTCTTGGAGATATTGGAAGTGACTTGGAAGGACAAGTATATCATATGGTTTTCAATTAATTATTTATTGAATGTAAAAGTAGTTCTTATACTTTAAATGGTCCTGGCATTCCAAACACATTGATTAGGTTATGGAAGATCCCAAGAACATGTGTGCAAAGTTTGGGGCTGTTTGGACAACTTTGAGAGTAATCATGTTCTGGGTACCTGATATGCTAGTGAAAATTCTCCAAGTAAATCCCCACAGGGAGTTTGGTTAGTATACACTAAGATTTGAAGGTAATAGACTTGTTCTGTTGGATAGTGCCACATTGAGCTATGAGTGCCAAATGATGCCATAGTGTGCCAGAGAGGCCAAGTGAGCCTAAGCTTGGCCACAGAGTGTAAAACATAGCTCTGCATCTTCATTCAAAGCAACCCTTGTGTTTCACCTATTATGCAAGAGAAAATCCATTTTTTGACCTTTTTTGTGGATCAATGTTGAGTAGGATGTTTAAGAGCTCAGAAGGACTGAAGACATGCACCTGGTACTCAATACCCATGGCACTTTGAATCTAGCTCCTGCAGCTTGTAACATTTCACAAAGATGCATGGCACCCTCTTGGTCCACTGGTACAATATGGCACTATAAGTACTTTGAATAGGTCTTACTTTAGGGCTAATAATTAAATATACATCCTACACAACATTGGTCTTAATAAAGATCAAAAAATGGATTTTCTCCAGCACAATAGACTTGTTCCGTTGGATAGTGCCACATTGAGCCATGAGTGCCAAATGATACCATAGTGTGCCAGAGAGGTAAAGTGAGCCTATACTTGGCCACAGAGTGTGAAACATAGCTCTGCATCTTCATGCAAAGCAGCCCCTGTGTTTCACCCATTGTGTTGGAGAAAATCCATTTTTTGACCTTTTTTTGTGGATCAATGTAGCTCAGGATGTGTAAGAGCACAGGAGAACTGAAGATATGCGTCTGGTACTCAATACCCATGGCACTCTGAATCTAGCTCCTGTAGCTTGTATCATGTCACAAAAATGAATGGCACTATCTTGGTCCACTGGTACTATCTGGCACTATATTTAAATATTAGACCTAATGTAAGATCTATACAAAGCACTTATAGTGCCAGACAGTACCAGTGGACCAAGATAGTGCCATTCATTTTTGTGACATGATACAAGCTACAGGAGCTAGATTTAGAGTGCCATGGGTATTGAGTACCAGATGCATATCTTCAATCTGCTTGTGCTCTAACACATCCTGCACAACATTGATTCAAAAAAAAAGGTCAAAAAATGGATTTTCTCCAACACAATGGGTGAAACACAGGGGCTGCTTTGCATGAAGATGCAGAGCTATGTTTCACACTCTGTGGCCAGGTAGAGGCTCACTTGGCCTCTCTGGCACACTATGGCATCATTTGGCACTCATGGCTCAATGTGGCACTATCCAACAGAACAAGTCTAATAGGTGAAACACAGAGGCTGCTTTGCATTAAGATGCAGAGCTATGTTTCACACTCTGTGGCAAAGTATAGCTTCACTTGGCCTCCCTGGCACACCATGGCATCATTTAGCACTCATGGTCCAATATAGCACTATCCAACAGAACAAGTCTAATGATCTAAGTGACTAAGTTAGGTGAATGTTTAGATGGAATGACAGATTTTTACAACAGATAGAAGTTGCTTACTATAGAGATGGTTTTAGGAGAAGAAATGATAAATATAATAGTCAGGAGAACCCTGTTTGTTAATGAGATGGAATGAATGTGTTTACAAGCTACTGATTAAAATGTGCTAGTTACTTTCATGAACAGCCTGACACATAGGTTTCAGCTTCTTGTAAAGACGTAGAGCTCAAAATTGACAATATCACCATAAGATGCATATTTTGAAAACCCCTAAGTGGGAATATAAAAATCCAGTGCCAACAAAAAGGGAGAAGAAATGCTTCTATAGGCAACATCAGCCACTCAAGAAAGTACTCAAGACACTTGAAAGGCAATAACAGCCTGTCTTATGGCTACTGTAAGAGGAAAGTTCATACTCACAACCAGTGCATCAAACAGAGACCCAATGAACAATAATTTGATCCTCTAGGTGGATCTAATCTAGATCAGCTGTCAAGTATATCAAAGTAAAACATGGTAGTATTTCAGTGGTCTTTTGGCAAGAATTGCATAGCTTTTGATGGTTCTAATGCATTATACATTTCTTAGAGTGCACCTAACTGGCCAATATATCTAATTGCCTTATATGATAAAAATATGCCAGTGACTTGATGGACTCTTTACCACCTCTGCTGGCACTGTAATAGCAGTACAGTAGCCTACATCTAGCAATGAATAATACTACCATACCAGGATGTATTACATCATACAGGAAGTAAAGGAATGATGTGCTTAGCAGGAAGCAGAAGACCTACAATGAGATATTTATTCATTTCAGAGTGAGGGTGGAGCATATATATGGCTATCAAAAGAGATTCAGCATATTGGCAGGTAAATACAGAGGAAAGTCATATATAGGAGAAAACAGCAGAATAGGTAAGATAGACTTGTTCCATTGGATAGTGCCACCTAGTGCCAGCTTGTTTATAGTGCTGGATTGATCTGGCACTGTATGGCACTGTCTGGTACTATAATTTCTACCATAATGCCAGTGGTAGGATATAGTTACTGGTAATTTTATTTAATCTGACATTTGTTGCTCAGAATAGTACTTTCCTTACTCTATTTACTCTTCATAATGCACCAGACACATTTCTCTCAGTGGATGTCATCTTGTTTGAATATGCTGTGTATTGATAAGTATCTCAACTATCTTACCTATTGTGCTGTTTTCTCCTATTTATGCCTTTCCTCTGTATTTATCTGCCAATATGCTGAATAGCTTCAGATATCCAATATATCCTCTACCCTCACTCTGAAATAAATAAGTATCTCATTGTAGAGCTTCTGCTTCTTGCTAAGCACACCATTCCTTTACTTCCTGTATGATGTAATACATCCTAATCTTTGACAATCCCCTCCTGTATAAGCTAAGTCTGCCATATATTTCTCCCCTCTACAAATTCTGGATGATTCTCTACCCAGAGTACTCTATCATGCCTACTTCCAGCAAACTGCCCACTAAACCAAATGATGTTACCATCAATGCCAGATAGTGCTTGAAACTTTGCACAGTGTGCCTTGTACTTACCAGAATAAAAGTACCTCTGCCCTCTAGAAGGTCTGTTAATCTTGACTGGGAAGGTATCCAGAACACTCCTTATATGGAACCTGTTGTGGAACACTCAGGGATATGGAGGTCTATTGGAGCTACTGAACCTGGTATTCAAAGCTTGCTCTAAGTCATTCATACCCTCTGCAAGGTGGTTCTCCATTGCTCTCAGCTGGGAATAAAACCTTCTAGGACTTTTGTTGCCATGGGTGGAGGGACAAACCTTGTGGGGCAATACTTCTTGTACTAGCAGAGAGGCTTAACAAGGGATCTCCTTGAGTAGATTGGGGTAGATGGTCCACAGCACTTGGTATAGATCTCCTCAAGTGTGTAAAAAGGAAATCCAGTGGTAGTGATGGGACTGATGAGAAAAGACCATTCAGATGAGTAAATCATATTAAAATTGGTAGGTGAATGGGCTGAGGTGAATTGATGCAACTTGGAGCAATAAGCTTTATTTATCTGATTTTCCATGCATTATGATTAAATCTCCATCAATTGTCATTTAATCCATCATTATGTTAAAAAAGTCATCCTCAAACAATGACTTGGTATTTTTATTAATGCTTTACACTCAAGTCTATAATCAAATATGGAATCTATCATTGGTGCGATCTGATCTGTGTCAATGCAATCCAAGAAGCATTATGCATAATATATGGAAATTAAAAATTTCATTAGTTTTATATATATTTTATATAAGACCAGGTTGATGCCAAACACCACTGTATAAGTATCCAAATTTGTCACTATGGTCCCTACACCAAGTCTCAACTCATCTTTAGTACAACCCAGACAAAACCCATCCACTAGCTAACAAGCATGGTCTGGACTGGAGAAGTCAATGTCAGATCTGTTTGAGTTCTTACCAAATGATTTTAGTGTGGCCCAAGTGTCTATGATAAGCCTTTGTACAGATATTTGGGCACTACTCATTAATCTAGCAGAACTAGATACCTCATAGTGTTGACAGAGATGGAAGAACCTAAGTAGAAAGCTGTGGCAGGAGTTCTACATCAAGATGCCAGCAGATGTATGTAAGAAGATATATAATAAGACAAGTATTAAAACCAAGAATGAGCTGAGAGTGTAAGACTAATATGGTATGGAAATGGTAGGGATGGTGACACAGGTTAATCATGTAGTACAGGCACTGGTGTGGGTACTTGCCTAATACATAAGCACTTACTGCTAGTAATCTTACATAAAGTGGGGGATAACATATGCAATAAGGTAAGCCAGTGCAATAGTCAACAGGCCTATGGGATAGTACTGATCAGGTAAGACAATTGGGATAAAACTAAAATAAGTGGAGTAGTGTAATAGGGAAGTAGAAAATATAGGAGTGAGCACATCTGTTAGTGGGTGTCACTGTGACCCCACTACACCACAAGCAATAGTGTCTAGATTGAGCCAGCACACCTTGCTGGATTCCTTACCATCCCTTGCAACTTCAGCATGATGGCACACATCAGTCCAAACTATGCCAATACCCATTGTTAGAGCACCCTGCATCAAGTCAATGTATGTTGGGTCAATGAGTGTGCTTCAGAGCAAAACCACCAGAACTTGCCAAACTGCTCATTTAGACATGAGTCCATTGGAGTGCGCCAGGTTGCATCAACCAGCAGCATCACCTTGAACTCAGCCAAGGGACATACCAGCACATCAAGTTGTGTCTGCATGTGCCATTACACATTACCATCAGCATGTTTCTTCTGGTGAATTGACTGATGATAATCCACATAAAGTGCCTCTACCCCCAGAGCCTTTGGCAAGTAAAAGAACATGTCAGCATGTAGCACTGCAGGCCAGTTCAGTAGCATTATCCAGAGCAACTAAGTGCAGCCAAGCTGCAGCATTGCACTCATCAACTAGGAGCAAAACACTGACTAGAAATACAAGAGTAGCCAAGAGGATAGTCAGCAAGGAAGTAGCCTAGGTGTGCAAAGTGAATCACCACCAAATGCTTCAGTAGTAATCCCTGTTAGAAAAAACCTAGGAGAAGATGGTGCAATTGCATTGAACCATTACCTTTTGTTACAATCCAAACAACTCATTTTTTTTGCAATTCAACTTAAGCCATTATAAATCAGTGGTCACTAAATATTTGTTATAAGTAATATCAAGACTGTCTCACATTTGCAATAGAGCCCCAGGAAACATTGAATCACTATTATTTGTCATGATCCAGACCACATATTTTTTTGCAATCCAAATTGAGCCATTGCAAGTCTGTGGTCACTAAATTCTTGATATAAGCAATATCAAGGTTGTCTCACATTAGACACAGAACCCGTGTAATTAAACACCCTGCATATTTATGCATCATCTTAACACCAGTGCAGCCATTTAATCTGTGTTACACCTATACAATTGGTTGGGTGCTAGCTATGCCACCTTGTCCAATCACTAGGATCAGGGATTTACTTGCTCAATGGGCAAAATGGGAAATTTGATGGCAAATCAGGTAGCTTGTGTATTGGCCAAAGAGCCAATGGGGGGCTGACAGCTTCAGGATACTTTTGGACCAAATAACTGCTGAGATACCATCCAATTGGAGTAATGGTAACCAAAATGGAAAGTATCAGTGTAGTTTATGGTGTGAGATGCATTTAATTTCATTCACTTTGAAGAAACATATCCAAACACCAGATCTTACCTACCACAATAGTAGTATCAAATTGTGTACTTGATGCAAGCAATACAAGTTGGCACAATCATCCATGCCAACCACATTATGTCAGATTGAGCCATAGTGTGCAAGATTGTCACACATGGTGCACAATGGTGCAAAATAGTGCAAGAGCAATCCTACCTACTAGTATATATATTATTGCCCCAAATTGTTCTTAGAGTCCACAGATTGCACCACATACCCTGGCATGGTACAATGAAACAAGTCTAATGACTTGGTGATTTGTTTGATGGTTTGCCCACAAGTCCAAAATGTAATGGGAAATCCATAATTGCTGTGAGCTGATCTGTGTCAATGCAATCCAAGAAGCATTATGCATAATATAAGGAAATTAAAAATTTCATTGGTCTTCATATATATTTCATATAAGGCCAGGTTGATGCCAATATAGTACTGTATAGGTATCCATATCCATCACAATGGTCCCTATGCCAAGTCTCAGCTCATCTTTAGTACAACCTAAACAAAACCCATCCCCCAGCTCACAAGAGTGGTCCAGGCCTGAAAATATGATTTCAGATCTGTTTGAGTTCTTGCCAAATAATTTCAATATGGCCTCAGTGTCTGTGATGAGCATTAATACAGAAATTTGGGCATTTCTCATTAATCTAGCAGAACAGGATACCTTAGAAAGTCAACAGAGATGGAGGAAGCTGAGTAGAAAGCAGTGGTGAGAGTTCTACATCAATATGCCAGCAGATGTTTGTAAGAAGATATGTAGCAAGACATGTATGGAAGTCAAGAATGCGCTTAGAATGAGGGGATTTGATGAGGAAGCTGCACAAGAAAAATTTTGCATGCACTTTGCACAGTCCAGGCTGACTGTGTCTGTTTGTGCCTCAGCTTTGGGAACTAAAGAGATTTTGAGTGAGTATTTGTTTCAAATGACTAATGGACAATGTGATATATTAGTAGAGCTAAGTGGCTTCCAAGAGCAATATAAACAAGACTCATCAAGGCAACAGTTCCAAGTATCAACAGAGGGTAAGTGAATAGCTTAAGGGATCAGAAGGTGAGCTTCAAGAGGAAGAATACAGAATGCAGGCAACATTGTCTTGATTATACCAGCATGCCTTGTGGACTCCCTACCATCATCTTGCAACACTAGCATGACAGCATACATTAGTCCAACCTATGCCAACACCCTTCACAGGAGTGCCCCACATCAAGTTGATGTGCATCAGATCAACACTTGCTTCAGAACGAAACTGCCAGAACCTGTCAAACTGCTCATTTAGACAAAGATCCATTGGAGCAAGCCAAGTCACATCAACATGTAATATCACATCAAACTGAGTCAAGGGCTATGCAATGCATTAAGTTGCACCTGTGTGTGCTGTTATACCCAACCATTGGCAAGTTACTTCTGGTGAGCTGACTGATAATGACCCACATGAAGTGCCTCTACTACCAGAGCCTTTGGCAGGTAAATGAACATATCAGCATGTGGCACTTCAGGCTGGTTCCTCTACATCTTCTGGAGCATTTCAGCATGGTCAAGTTCCAGCATTACACTCATCAGCTTGGAGGTTAAAAAATTACTACAAGAACACAAGTAGCAAAGATGATTGTCAACAAGGAAGTAGTTCAGGTATGCAGGGGGAATTACTACCAAATGCTTCAGTCACAATCCCTTTGAGAAATAAACCTAGGAGAAGATGATGCAGTGCATTAAACCATTACCTTTTGTTACAATCCAAACAACTCATTTTTTTTGCTATTCAACTTGAGCCATTATAAATCAGTGATCACTAAATTTTTGTTATAAGTAATATCAAGGCTGTCTCACATTTGCAACAGAGCCCCAGGAAACAAGCACTCCGCATATATACATCATCTGTAACACCAGTGAAGCTATTTGGTCTGATTTGTGTCTACACAATTGGTTGCATGCTCAACATGACACCTCATTCAATTACTAAGATCAGGGATTTACAAGCTCAGTGGGCAAAATGTGATATTTCATGGCAACTCAGGTAGCTTGTGTGTTTGGCAATGAGCCATAGTGGGCAAAACTGTCACACATAGCTCAAAATTGTCCAAGAGCAATCCTGCCTACTAGTAGATACAATATTACGCCCAAATATTCTCAGCAACCATACATTGCCCTACATGCACTGGCATGGTACAATGAAACAAGTTGCCTCCCTTATTAAATACATCTTGACTACTTTGTACTTGTAGTCAGTATTTTGCCTCCTAGATGATGAGTGCAGTGCTGAAGATTGGCAGTGCTGAATTGCTCCAGGTGATGTTACAGAGCTGGTCTGGAGTGCAACACGCAGACATGCTCTTTCAATTTCCAAAGGCTCTAGTGGTGGAGGCACTTCAAGTGAGTTATTGTCAGTCCACTCACCAGAAGTAACTTGCTGATGGTCAGGTGTAATGGCACATTCAGGTGCAACTTGATGCATTGACATGGCTCTTAGCTGAGCTTGATGTGATGCTACATGCTGTTGCAACTTGGCTTGCTCTAATGAAACTCTGTCTCAATGAGCTGTTTGGCAAGTTCTGGTAGTTTTGCCCTCAAGCAAGTGCATTGACCCAATGCACATCAACTTGATGCAGGGTGCTGTTGTCAAAGGTGTTTACATAGATTGAACTGATATGTGCCAGCAATCTGGTATTGCAAAAGATGGTAAGGGATCCAGCAAGGAGTGCTGGCATAAGATATATGCAGTTGCTTGAGGTCTGTAATCTTCCACTTGAAGCTCACCTTTTGATTCCCAAAGGTATTCACTTGCCCTCTGTTAGATACTTTGGAACTGTTGCCTTGATGAGTCTTATGTATATTGCTCTTGGAAGCCCCTTAGCTCTACTGATATATCATGTAGTCCTTTAGTCATTTGAGACAAAAACTCATTCCAAATCTTTTTGGTTCCCAAAGTGAGACACAAATGGACATGTCCAGCCTGTATTATGCAAATTGATGCAGAACTGTTTGCAACGGCTTCCTCATCAAATACTTTCACTATCAGCTCATTCTTGATTTGAATACTTCTCTTGTTATGTATCTGCTTATATATATCTGCTGGCATTTAGATGTAGAATCAATGCCACAGCTGTCTGCTGAGATTCTTCCATCTGTGTTGACTTTCTGAGGTATTCAGCTCTGCTAGACTAATGAGCAGTGCCAAAATATCTGTATGAGGGCTTATCATAGACATTTGGGCTGTACTAAAATCATTTGGCAAGAACTTGAATGCATCTAACATCAACTTTTCTGGTGTGGACCACTCTTGTGAGCTGGAACATAGGTTGTTTACAAGTATTATTAAAGATGAGTTGAGATTTGGCATAAGGACCATTGTTATGGATGTGGATACTTATACAGTTCTATATTAGCATCAATCTTGTCTTATAAAAGTATATATGAAAAATAATGTGATTGTTGAATTTGTTGTAAAATTTGTATTTCCACCTGAATATTCACCTAACTTAGTCACTTAAATCATTACCTTCAAATCCTAGAGAATACTGACCAAATTCCTTGTTGGGACTTACCTAGAATATTTTTACCAAAATACCAGGTACCCAGAACATGAAAATTCTCAAAGTTGTCCAAGCAGCCCCAAACTTTGCACATATGTTCTTGGGACCTTCCTTAACCTATTCTACGTGCTTGTTATCCCAAGACCATGTAAAAGTATCAATACTACTTTTACATTCTATAAATCATCAAGTGAAAACCACACAATCTACTTGTCCTCCCAATCACTTCCAATATCTCCAAGACTCTTACAACAGGCTATGAGCCCCAAGCTGTCACTCTCTGCAATGTCCACTACTACTATTACTAGAATTTTCCCCTCTGCTGAAAAGATGGATGGATCTAACTATCAAGTGTGGAGGGTGAAAATAAAGTTGCTGCTACAAGAAAGACGCCTTTGAGATATTGTCATGGGAGAAGAATGCCCTCCTGAAAATGTGGGAGAGGAAGCCTTGAAGTACCAGAAGAAAGAACAAAGTTTCTTTAACTGCATTTGCCATAATGTTAAAGACAAATTGCTAATTCAATGCTCAAGTGTAAAAACGGCAAAGAATGCCTGGAAGGCATTAGAAGACACCTACCAGTCATGTTCAGCTGCTACGAAAATGTATCTGAGACAAAAATTCTTTACTACAAAGATGCTGCCAGGAGAAGAAATGAAAAATCTAATTAAAAGAATTACCCTGCTGGTAGATGAGATAGAATCAGTGGGTGTACCAACTACTGATGAGAATGTGATAGTTACCAACCTGAATAGCCTGAAAGACAAGTTTCATGGCCTTGTATCAACCCTAGAGTCCAGAACTGAAGATTTGACCTTAAATTACATATATGGAAGGCTCCTGGATGAAAAATTAAGAAAATAAAGCGGCAATAAGAAGGAAGAAGAAAATGCTTTAATAAGCTATGATAACCAACAAAGGAGGTACCCAAGACCCTACAAAGGCAACAGCAACCTGTTTTGCAACTACTGCAATAGGAAAGGACACACATCAGACCGGTGTCTCAAAAAGAAAGATAATCAGCAAAAGAAGACTGAATATGGGAATGATGAAGCAACCAAAGGTATACTATTCATATCAGCACTAAATATGACCACAAACAAGGATTCTCAGACATGGTATATTGACTCTGGAGCTTCTCAACACTTTACACACCAAAAAGAACTTTTTACCAAATATCAAGAAATTCAAATTAAGAAGGTTTTCATGGGTGACAATAAAACACTTGATGCAGTGGGGGAAGGAACTATCCAAGTAAACCTTAGAAGCAGTGAAGGAAGCCATACACTGACCTTTAAAGAAGTACTCTATGTACCAGATATTGCCAAGAACCTACTATCTGTAAGCAAGGCCACAGCAGAAGGACTCAGTTTCAGTTTTGACAATTCTGGAAGCAGGATCACTGATCAAATGGTGCGCACATTGCTTTGGGCATCAGAGATCAGAATCTATACAGGTTGACTTATATTCCATCATATCTGGAAGCCAATATAAGTAACTTAAATGAAGAAACACCAATGCTTTGGCACAGGAGATTTGGACATATCAATCTTGATTATTTGCGTAAAATGATCAAAGATCAGCTAATTTCTGGAGTGAAAACTGATCCCCCAGCTAATTTGGAGCACTATGAAGCCTGCATATATGTGAAACAGGCCAGACAACCACTCAAGAGCTCTGGGTTAATCAAAACTAAGAAACAGTTAGATCTTATACACTCAGATCTGTGTGGACCTATGCAAAATTTACCCTTAGGAGGGATGAAGTATTTAATCACTTTTATTGATGATTATACAAGATACACATGGGTCTACTTCATGGAGAAAAAGGAAGAAGCTCTGTCTAAGCGCAGGGAGTTTAAAGCCATTGTGGAGAGAGAAACTGGTCAAAAATCAAGAAAATACACTATGATAATGGTGGAGAATATACCTCAAAACTCTTCATCCACTTCTGCAAAATTCATGGGATACAGCAAGAGACTACTGTACCATACTCCCCACAGCAAAATGGAGTAGCAGAACGTGCTAGCAGATCAATAATTGAAATGACAAGATCTATGATCCATGATCAAAAATTATCCTATGATTTTTGGGCGGAATCAGTTGCCACTGCTGTATACCTTAAAAATAGAAGTTTTTACAAAATGCTTTGTGATTCTACTCCATTTGAAGCATGGTACAGATACAGACCAAGTGTGGAGCATCTAAGAATATTTTGGTGTACAGCATATGCCAAAAACTGACCAGAAATCAGTCAAAATTTGAGCCAAAAAGTGTAAAATGCGTATTTTTGGGCTACTGCAATGAGAGTAAGGCATACAGACTCTACATTACTAAAGCAAAGAAGCAGATCAAGTCCAGGGATGTGTTGTTTGATGAAAATTTAAATTTTCACAAAAAATGACATCAGATGATGACAAAAATTTGATCCCCAGTCCACCAACTGTCAGGATTGAATCAGAGCAAAACAATGAAAATTTTTTCACTCTGGAGGACTCTACAACCATGGTTCAGCCAGAAACAGTGCCCAGGATATCCTAGAAGTGATCATACCAGTACCAAATGCCCAGAGATCCAATAGGACAAGAAATAGCCCAAATTACTATATCAATGAGGGTACAAACTTAGTCTATGCATATTCAGTCCATATTGATGAACCCCAGACTGTAAAGAGGCCCTAAATAGCCCTCAGACAAAGTTTTGGAGATCTGCAATGACTGAGGAATATCAGGCCCTGATGGAAAATCAAACTTGGGACTTAGTCAAATTACCAATCAACTAAAAATCAATTAGATGCAGATGGGTCTTCAAGACAAAATACAAGGTTGATGGTACAATTGAAAGATACAAAGCAAGACTTGTAGCCAAAGGATACTCTCAAACAAAAGGACTTGACTATACTGAGACCTTTGCACTGGTAGCCAAGTTTAATTCCATCAGATTAATATTGGCTATTGCAGCCAAATATAAGTTTTTTATTCATCAAATGGATCTAAAAACTACATTTTTGAATGGAGAACATGATGAGGACATGTACATGGACCAGCCTGATGGGTTTGTTAACCAAGATAACCCCCATTTGGTCAGCAAGCTTAAAAAGTCACTACATGGTCTCAAACAATCACCAAGAGGCTGGAATAGCAAGATAGATTCTTATTTGGAATCTTTGAGTTTCAAAAGGAGTAATGCTGACTATAGCATAAAATATAAGCCAGACAGAGCAAATCCAGTTTTATTAGCTCTGTAAGTGGATGATCTTATTATAGCCACCAATAACCTAGCAACATTAGAAGAGACTAGATCCAGCCTATCTAAGGAGTTCAAGATGTCTGAGCTAGGAGAACTCAGTTACTACTTAGGGATTAAGTTCTCCATAGACAGAAGAACCCAGACTATCACCCTAAGTCAGTCCAAGTATACTCAAGATATACTAAAGAAGTAACAAATGGAAGACTGTAAACCAGCAGCTACCCCAATGGAGACAGACCTTAACTTGGTCAAAACTCAACCAAATCAAGGGATCTTGGTGTCATCTGAAAGCCCTGACTTTCCTCATCAATATATGATTGGCAGTCTGACGTAAATTATGCTTGGAACATGTCCAGATATCTCATGTTCAATGGGAGTTGTCACCCAACATAATCAGAACTATGGATCTGATCATATTGCAGCAGTTAAGCGGATTTTTAGATACCTAAAAGGAACTGCTGATATCTGCTTAAGATACACTTATAAGGATTCAGAACAGGATCTTGTGGGATACTCTGATGCTGATTGGGGACAAAATTTAGAAGACAGAAGATCCACCACAGGGTACACCTTTCTTTATCATCAAGGAGCAATTTCATGGAATTCAAGAAAGCAACCAACTGTAGCACTTTCTACCACAGAGGCAGAGTACATGGCAGCCTGTGAAGCTACAAAAGAGGCAATGTGGTTAAGAAAGCTGCTTACAGATTTAGGCCAATGTCAAAAAACGTCTATTACTTTATTTCAAGATAATCAAGGATGTATACAATTAGGTAGAAATCCATCTTTTCATGCTAGAGCCAAGCACATAGATTTTAGAAATCATTTCATACGTGAAGCTATAGAGAGTTACTTAGTTAGCTTAGTTCACTGTCCTACAGATGAAATGATTGCAGACATATTCACCAAACCATTAGCTAGAGACAAGTTTGAATATCTTAGGTCAAAATTAGGACTAGTCAGTATGAACATTTAGCTGAGTGGGAGTGTTGTAAAATTTGTATTTCCACCTAACTATTCACCTAACTTAGTCACTTAAATCATTACCTTCAAATCCTAGAGAATACTGACCAAATTCCTTGTTGTGATTTACTTAGAATATTTACACCAAAAATACCAGGTACCCAGAACATGAAAATTCTCAAAGTTGTCCAAACAGCCCCAAACTTTGCACATATGTTCTTGGGACCTTCCTTAACCTATTCTACGTGCTTGTTATCCCAAGACCATGTACAGGTATCAATACTACTTTTACATTCATTAAATCATCAAGTGAAAACCACACAATCTACTTGTCCTCACAATCACTTCCAATATCTCCAAGACTCTTACAACAGAATTCTCCATATATTATGCAGAGTGGATCTTGGGTTGCATTGACACATATCAGATTATGTCAATTGCAGATTTCCCATATCATTTTAGGTTTGTAAGCAAATCATCAATAAAATCACCAAGTCATTGTTTGAGGATGATATTTGCAACATAATGATGGATGCATAGTACTAGATGGAGATTTAAGCATAACACATTAATTTGTATAAATTAAACAGATTGCATCAAATTGATTCAATGCACATCTATTTGATAATCTACCATTTTTAATATGACTTACTCATCTGAAAGGTCTTTCCTCATCAATGCCATTGCTACTACTGAATTTCCTTTTGACACATTAGTGGATATCTATGCCAAGTACTCTGGATAATGTACCCCAATCTACTTGAGTAGATCCCTTGTTAAGCTTCTTTGCTATTGCAAGAACTATTGCCCTACTAGGCTTCATCCCACCATCCATGGCAGCAAAAGTCCTAGAAGATTTCATTCCCAGCAAACAGCAGTGAATAACCACCTTGCAGAGGGTATGAATAACTCAGAGCAACCTAGAGATATCAAGTTCCAAAGCTTCAATCCACTTTCATCTCCTAGAGTTTTCAGCAGCCAGTTACATATAAAAGAAGTTTTGGATACATTCCCTGTGAGGATGAACAGACCTTTCAGAGGACAGAGGCAGTTCTATACGGGCTGATAGAAGGCATGCAGTCCCATGAATATGAGGTATCAATCCTGTCATGACACTGAGCAAAGACTGTTGAAAAATAATTGTACACCAGATTTCACAAAAAACTTGGTCAAAATTTTCCATCTAAGCTTCACATAAGTGGCTTTTGATTGATCCTCTGCCAATTCCCTCACTATCTAATCCCAGACACTAAATCAACCCCTATGTTTGTGTAAATTGATTGGCTATTGCCACTGTTACACACTCCTTACTTTCTAACCCAACCAATCCTCTTACTTTTCAAGCATACAAGTTGATTATTGTCCATTGAAGCTTCCATTATACCACAATTACCAATTGTATTGACATAAACATGTCTTTATACCAAGCACTAGCATTAAGCCCAGCCTCACACTCAACAAGTAACTTCATTAAAATTCATCATTCAACAGGAATACCTGCTGTGACACCCTTTTTTCATAACTTTGGCAGGAACTCAGTGGCATTATGCCACTGTTCACTCATAGGTTCTTATATGTCCAGGTCTCCAGCTGGCACCGCAAGGTTGAGCACCTCATCTACTAGTCTTTGCAATACGTATTTGCAATGTTCAAGGGCATTCTCCTGAGCACTGCTCATGAATAGGTGCTACAACCTCTTAGTGTGCCTATTAATGCTCCAAAGTTCAACTGTACGTACTTTATTAGTCTGTTGAGTTGTTAACACTGTTGCTGTGTCTGTCAGCAGGATCTCCACTCTGTCCAGAATGGAGGATGTGTGGGCTGTGGTAGATGAACTGCTTTTCTCTGAAATCTCATATACCTCACTGGAGTGTTGTTCAACAATCTGTGCTTCCAAATCCAAAGAAAACAGCTTTTTTCTTGTTGGTACTTCTTCTTGGCAATGATGGGATTCAGCCTGTTATGGGCTGATGACTTTAATTGGTGAGAACTACTGTTTCTTTCTCATGCTTCCCTGACTCTGGCATGGGTAAACTTTTTTCTCTTTACCTTTACCTTTATCACCTCCAGGTCTTTCACTGCTATTTTGACTGAGTGCTTCCTGTATTGTACTCCACCTTTTCTGTGATGAATTCTGCACTGGTGCATTCATTTTTGCCCCCTTGTTCCTTGCTGGCACTCTCCCAGCAACCTGAAGCTTCTTTGCCATTTGTTTGGAACTTCCAACCCTGCTTGTGAGAGGCTCCTGAGAAAGCTGTAGATATTTGTTACTGCCACTATGACTGAGTACTCCTTGCATTAACTACATTTTCTCCTTGACAAATGCTGCACTGATGCATATATTTCTGCCTGCCTGCCCCTGGCAGGTACTTTTCTGCCTACCTGACATTTCTTTGCCGCTTGTTCAGAGCTTTCAGCTCTACTTGTGACAAGCTCTTGAGTAAGCCACTGGCTTTTAGCTATTGAGCCCTTCTAATTCTGCCTTTGATAGTGTCTGCTATTCTTGAGATACCTTCCTGGCATGCTAATGCTTACCCAGAATCTGTATACCTGCTTGAGTCCAGGGTAATGCTCATGGAATAGGTCAAGCTCATTCTGCTTGGCCTAGAGCTCCTGATGGTCCCATGGTATGTCAGCCTTAAGGTAATGCCATGCTAGTCTTCTGGCAGCCTCCTGAGTATCAGCCCACCCTTCATCATTGAACTTGATAGCTTCATATATCTTCAATGTCTACATACTTTTAGGCTTTGGTACAAACACCACAGTCTCCCCCATGCTATGATAGGTTTCTCTCTGGGCTTTATATATGGGCACTATTGCTGCGCTTGAAAGACTGTATGGTGCTCCTCTGCTGTTACATTGGAAAATGGCTCAATTCTTGGCTGTGACACTGAGCTACTTAAGTTCCTTCTGTATAGCAATGATACTGCACTCACTACCTGTAATACTAATTGCCCTGCATGTATCATCCACGAATCAGAATTCTTGACCATGTCCTGATTTCTCTGGAACATTGTATCCCTTGTGTAGGCTACTGCACCTAATTTCTTCATGAATGCTTTTTTATGAGCTGACAACATACTTGCTAATATGAATGATGGTGATGCAATGACAGCCACTTGCTGGAATTCAACTGAAGGTACTGAGTTTCCTATGTTCTCATCTGCCTGCACATTATGGTCAGCTTGTAGCTCCCCATATATTCTCATTTGCCTACTTGACTGAGATCCTGATGAGTCCACATTGTTACCTTCAGTGGGCACACTATCAACATGGCCTTTGTGGATATAGCCCTACTTGTTGCACTGAATGTCAAAGCAGGCTGTTGTTCAATTGTTGTTCTACTTCTGTCATTGGTGGCATTTGGTTGGGAACCAAACAGCTTTGCTTTATTTTTTAGCAGCATATATATGAAAGTGAGTTGTACCAAAGGGGAAATAGTGTTACCTATAAGTGTGTATATGGTACCGCAACTTCATCTATAATGGTCACTGTGGTGGGTCATCATTGAATCTTGCATTCATGTAGTTGGGATGTCCAAATACAAGACTGTCTGGAATGACATTATGTTGTTGAGTGTCAAAGTGTTTGCCCCATGGAGAAGACTACTGTGAGTCAATGCCATTATAGAAGAGAAAAAAGACCATGTGGCTATTGTAACAAGCCTCTGAGCCATATACCATGCAGAGAGCACAGGAAGTATTACAAGGATCACAGGCAGTGTTTTGCCATGACTAAGAGATACTGCTCCTGTCAGGAAACCATGCAGAGGCTGTTGAAAAGTAATTGCACCCCAGATTTCACAAAAACTGGGTTAAAATTTCTCATCACAACAATATATATGTGGCTTTTGATTGGTTCCCTTCCAATTTGCTCACTATCTGATCCCGCACACTCAATCACCTCCTATATTTGTGAACATTGATTGGCTATTGCCTCTTTTCACACTCTTTACTTCCTTACTCAACCGTTTCTCTTACTTTTCATGCATACAAATTGATCTATTTCCACTGAAACTTCAGTTGCACCTCAATTAACAATTGTATTGACCAATAAAAGTCCCTATATCCTACACTAGCATTAAGCCCAACCCCACACTTGACAAGTAACACCATTGAATTCCACCACTCAATATGTATTTCCGCTGTAATGCTGTGTTTCTATGACTTTAGCAGAACTGCAGTAATGGAAAGTGTTTCAATACTACAATATCTCAAAACCAATATTGCACTTATTTCTTTATTTTGCTTTTTGCTATTGTAATACACAGGTGAAAGATCAAGAATATACAACTCTGAAGGACAAATGCTCCAGACCCTGACAAGCAATCTGCCCAAGAATATTATGTCATACAAAACACATAGTAGCCAACACATATTTCAAGTTACAGCTCATTTGAAGCAGTACTTAAGGAGTTATGACCAAACAAGTCCAATTATTATGTATACTAGGCATTTATTGCTAGGACTATTATGGTGACTTTGATCATGTGTAGCTTTTGAACCAGCCAATCATATCATGTGCAATTCTCACAGGTACTGCACCTATGTCCAATCTGCGCCACTGCAAAATTTTAGCTTTGTATCACATGTAATGCTTGCGCAATTGCCCAAAAGCTTTGATCCCTCAAAACTTTTATATATATATGACTTCCTCAGCTGAAAAATAAAGGGAGAGCCTCTCATTACAGAATCTTAACACTACAATTACAAGTTTAAAGGTTATAAGACTTCCCCTGCATCACATGTACTGTTGAGTATTCTGACCATGATTGGTACTATATTAGTAAAGTGATAGCAAGGCTCACAAGAATCCAATCTAAGTTCTACAAGAAAACTACCACTTTTCTGTTGGAAAAGTCCCCTCTAAGAAACCCCTTTAGATACTTCTACAGCACACCCCTTTAGGTTAAAGGGGAGTTCAAAATTTACATATCAGGATATATTCTCTCAGAAAGGAAAGTAACTTCCTAGTAAGGAAAAGTGACTATCAAAGTAAATAAGCCCAAAAGTTGACAGAAGGTTGCAATACTGCTGTAGAAGTGAAAAACACTGCCTATTGTATATTTGTGCCCAAGATCCTGGATATTAGTGAAAGTTGTATCCTCTATTGGTATATCAAACTCCCAATAAACTATTTCAGTATTATCATACTGGAAGTTATTGTATACTTTTGATTAGACTCTACATTGTAGAACAAGCCCTAAACTAATCATAATACAACACAACAGAATCCCAACAGCTTTATGCCACTGTTCATTCACTGGTTCCCACACATCCTGGTCTTCAGCCAGCACTGCAAGGTCTAGTACCTCATCTGCCAGTCTTTGCAGTAAATCCTTGCAATATTCAAGTGCATTTTGTTGAGCACTGCTCTTAAAGGAGTGCTGCAACCTCTTGGTCTGCCTATTAATGTTCCAAAACTCCACTGAAGGCATTGTGATAGTCTTTCAAGTTCACAACATTGAAGTCTTGTTTGTTGGTGGGATCTCTACCCTGACAACAATGGAGGATGTGGAGGCTGTATTAGATGAATTGCCTTTTTCAGCAGACCATCTGCCGTGCTACAGTGTAGCTTAAATGGCTGTGCTTCTAACTCTTATGCAAACAGCTTTTTTCTTGTTGTTAATTCTTCATGGCTATGATGGGATTCAGTCTGTTTTGGGTTTGCGGCATTAATTGGCAAGAACTGCAGTTTTCTTTGCATGCCTCTGTGTCTCAGGCCAAGTAGACACTTTTCTCTTTACCTTCTGCGCTATCACTGCCAGGTCTTTACTGCTAGTTTGTCTCAGTGCTTGTAATGAACTATGGTCTCTCCTGACTAAAATCTGCTCTGATGCATCAGTTTTGGCCTGCCTGTCCCTTGCTGGCACTGTTCTGGCAACCTGGCTTTTCTTTCTGACCAGTTCCAAGCTCTCAACCATAGCTGCAATGGGCTCCTGTGAAAGCTGCTGGCTTTTATCACTACCAGGTCCTTCACTGCTAGTTTGCCTGAGTGCTTCTTGAGTGGTACTACACTTTTCCTCAATAAATGATGGGCTGGTGCATCTGTGTCTGCCTACTTGTCCCTGATTGGCACTCTCCAGCAAACTCACATCTCTTTGACACTTGTTTGGAGCTTTTGGCCCTGCTTATAACAAGCGCTTGAGGAAGCCACTGGTTTTTAGCCATGGCACCCTTGTTCTTCTGCCTTTGATAGTTTCTGCTATTCTTAAGATAGTTTCTTAGCATATCAATGCTGGCCCAAAATCTTTTTGCCTGTTCAAGTCCAGGATAATGCTCATGGAACAAGTCAAGCACATTCTGCTTGGCCTTGAGTTCCTGATGATCTCATGGTATGCTGGCCTTAAGGTAATGGTGGGCAAGACTTCTGGTGGCCTCATGTTGTTGTGCATCAAAGACTGTACAGTGTTCCTCTGCTGTCATATTGGGCTATGACTGAGTTCTTGGCTGACATTGAGCTACTTGAGTTCCTTCTTTGCAGCCAGGATTCTGCTTTCTGTACCTGGGAAATTAATTGCTCTAAATGTATTACCTGCTCATACTGTTTCTGGACTATATCCTGATTTTGCTGGGCCATTGCATCTATCCTATCAGCCACTGCACCTAATTACTTCATGAATGCTCTGGTATGAGCTGAAAACATACTTGGTAATATAGACAACTTTGATTTAATTTTTGGCGGCATATTTATGGAAATAAGTCAAACTAAAGGGGAAGTAGTGTTGCATATAGATGTTTATGTGATGCCACAACTTTATTTATAATGCTTATTATGGTGGGTCATCACTTAATCTTACATTCATGTAGGTGCAATGTCTCAAATACAAGCCTGTCTTAAATTCCCATGAATATTGACCAAAAAGTGATAGAGTAGTGTTACACTGTTGAAGGTGTCAAAAGATTAGAGAGATACATTTGAAGTGAAATGGAGAATTAGAAAATTTGCATTATATCCACTTGTTGAGTTAATGAGTTGCAACAGAGTATTTATTCTTGTTGCAGAAATAGGAAAATGTAACCATTTGTTCACTATTGGGAGAGTCTCAGGAGTACATGTGCAAATAGCTTACAAACTAATTTCCAAGTTAATATTCTGAGAAATGTCTTTTAACTAAGTGCTAGTTCATAATATATCAATAGCTAGGTTGGCTCCTAATTATTTCAACACTCCCACTCACATAATATACTCAAATGCTTAGGAACTTGCTGTGGTGTTGTGTATCTTCTGGTTAAAATTAAACCTGCAGATTACCATCTAACCTATTGGACTAATATATTCTCCAACATATGTTAGGGATTGCATATTATCAATAATAATCCAGCATAAGCCTATACTAATATCTATATACTTCAGATCAAATTACATTGAGTATAATACTGATCTCATCACAAAATATCTCTGGAAGAGCATCATCCACTTGATTGGAGTAATACTCTTCACATACTAATTGAATCCCAACATAGTATCTATCATCAGATGGCTGTGCTCTCAGGCTTTCTGCTGTTCCTTATTGGAGTACAGTTGGTCATTAATTGGCAAAGTTAAGATATGGTCTTCTCACCAGTAGATCTGGATCATCCACAGTTCTGGTATGTAGTCTAATTCACTTACACCATCCTACATATATCCATTACTGGAACTGGATACTAACCTTCCTTTGATACACCATATATGATCTGCTGAGACCAACAATTGGTCAGCATTGTAGTTGCCTTTATTTTTTGCCGGTTGACCAAGTATTTCCTCTTCTGGGCTAGTGCTTTGTATGGTTTCTTGCCAAGGTTTACTTCATTCCTGGTTGAGGATATTGAGCTCCCACTGAAGCTACATCTTCTGGTGCTTCCTGCCTTCTAAAATTGACTTAGATAGATCATACATATCCTTCTGATCTAGGCATAACCTTCATTGAATGATATCTCTGCTACAGTATCAAGATCTTCCCTTTGCATTATGATAGGCTTGAATTGGTAGCATAGAATACCACAGCCCAATTGGTAGCTATTCATAGAGGCTTTATCTTAAACAGGGTAGATCTGATCTCATATATACTATTGCATTTAAACAGTACAACCTTATCTGGCTCTTTCCAATTGGGAAAATATACCTAACAGCACTGCAAAGTCACTGTTACTTTTTACAGAAGATTCTAGCATGGAGATTGATTGATTGTGTAAATAGACAAGCCCATGATCATCTGCACCCATTATAACCCTTGGGTTGTCCCTGTTGAAATATTGGACTATTTGGTATCATTCAGCAGCTAAAAATTTACTCAACAATTCTAGGCTAGTCTTAGTCACTGTAGGACTCATTTACTGCCTTAACTTTGCCACTTTCTCCAGATATATGATCTTATGATTATTCCCCTATAGTCAGGATCAAATTAGCACTATTACCAAACATTATGTACTAACCCTGAAACTGTTATAGAATGCTCCTGAATATTGTGAAACCCTCCCTACTTAGTGTTGCAGCTGTATTACTTCTACAAAGGTATAAATACTGAGCTTCTTTATGAATAAACAACAGTTCAACTATTATCACTATTTCTTGGTAAGTTCCATATATCCAAATCACTTCTTAAATTGCAACAGTCCCTTGGTACCACTTTTCTGGCTCCAACTGCAAGGAAGTTGACTTCATTGTTTGCTGAAACACTGATGTTGCCTCTGAGTGTGCAGTTTCTCATGGACTTTTTAGCTGCTTTCCCAGGCATCAGTACTGCATTATCCTTGTGTGACAGGATTGCTGTATCAAATCTGACCTAAGTATCACCAAGCTCCATTTAGAAGCAGAACCTATTGGCGGTAGGTTTTTGTTCCATATCTGGCTTTGAAGAGGCTGGTTGCTAGATTTTCCTTATTAATCTAGATCCAGAGCTTGTAGGTAGTCTATCCACAGTTTGTCAGATCTCCTAGAGTGCTCAGGAACCTCCTGTGTTCAGAACACATCTATTCTGGGATGTTTCATTTAGATTGGTCATTAATTGAATCTGTCATAACTTTTTACAAGCCTGATCAAATTTGATGAAATAAGCTCTCCCAAAAAGGCATTTCTCTCAGCATCTTGGTAGCAGATATCATCATTGCAGTTTGACCTGTAGCTGGGAGCTGCAGCTAACTTGATCTGATAATATAAGCAAGCTTAACATCTGATGCATGTTAATATATTTGATCTTTCATCACTATATGTATGTGATATATGTACTAGTGTAGGGCCACTAGTACACTCCTTGGTAGTACTTCATATATATTCTGTAGTGTATATAAAGACTTTTTATGCAGTTACCTTGGTCAAGGTCACTGGCAGCACTTTTCTTGATGGTGGTAGAAATTCCATTTTAGACATATATGGATATATCTCCTCTCACTGTTTCTGATACTTAATGTAGACAAGTAGCTTGTCTAATAAGTGTCTTGCAGAACCTCAGGATCATTGGTACTGGAAATAATACCACTGATATAACATATGTATCACCCCTGAGTTGGCAAATCTGGCATCACTGATCTTTGGTCAAATATACCAGTATTGTATATCATTCTGATCCTTTTATTCATATTCATATGCTTATGCCATAATGCCAATGCAATAACTGGATGAACTGGATATTCATTAATTCAAGTGGCATTCTCAAGTCATTCCTACCAGGAGTACATTGGAGGTGTTGGGAGTCATATGTGGTCATTCCAGGAATCTTTATCCAGAAGTGATATCACCAATGCCAACTTGACCCATCTACAGCTGTTGTGCAAGGAGTTTGTAACAGGATTTGAGTGGCTACACTGCAAACACAAAGCTAAACACATAGATCTCTGATTCTATTGTATCCATTATCTACTTCATCTTGTTCCATGTGGGGAGAATTTTGGGCCTTACTTCACCTTTTGGAGTTTCCTATGGAGCAGATGTGTGGGGATGTAGTAAAACAAGTCAAGTTGTTGGTACAACCTTATTGCAATCTCATCAAGAATATTACCTTCAAGTACATTATGGATGTGAGGAGTTGGCACATGGAGGATAGCCAGGAAGAGTTGGAAAATACCAAGGACAGATGTGCACATGGAGGCACCTATGCCTATGGCATTAAGAAGCTACACAGCCTATGGCATTAATAAGCTAAGCAGCCCCAATGTGTGGGTAATCAGTCTAGTAATGCAAGGTTGGGTTGAATGCAACAAGCAACTAATCTGTATTAGGAAAACTCTACCAAGGTATGCCGCATTTCTCTTGGTCATAAGCCAACCTCTACACCATTCAATAAGGAACTCACTCAAACAAAAGCCAGAGCACACCTATAAGGGGGACTAGAATCCAGCAGGGAGAAGAAACATATTGGCTAAATACCAAAAAGTTCTTTGTGGATATGCAGGAGGCATTCATAGCGGAAGTGGCAGCAACCAAGCATATATTTGCAAGATATCTATGTTACCAGCAATACAAAGTATATACAATCATCACCCCAAAAAGCTGTAAAGTTGAGGTGATAGAGGTTTTTTCAGTTTTAGAAGGTGTGCACAATTGTAGAGGTTAGCAAGCAGGAAGCCATAGTATTTTTTGATTCAAGCTATTTGTGGAATACCCAAGTTAGTAATGGGTAAGCAAATAAAGAGAGGTGATTCTACAATGGAGCACATAAATTGCACAAGTGGAGGTAGAGAAAGGAAATATCATTTGGTAAATTGGTACAGTAGCTTTGTTCAAAACTAGCTGTAGGCCACCATACTGCTATGATAAAGCCATCAGAGACATGTATTAAGTCTGTCAAAATACCATCAAATACTTTGCCATATAAGGCGATTGGGTGTACTAGCCAGTTGGATCCATTTGAATAGCTGAAGAGTGCATTAAGACCACAAGAATGCCATGCAACTATTGTCACAGCACCAATCAAACTCTGTCAAGCTTATAACCTTGTTTGGCAGTAAAATTAGCATAATACTGTTGTAATCCTGTCACAAAATTGTCAAGAGGGTCACTAATTCTAAGCTGCTGGTATTATGCCAGTTTCCAAATGGGATCCTGATAGCTCATCTGGACTGCATCTTCCTGTGGAGCCAAATTATTTTTATAGAGCTTATTTGGTATCAGAGCAGAAATCTGATGGTAGTCTCACTTGTATCAGTATCTAAGCCTCCATTGAGCTGGGACAGCTTGCTGTATCCATAGCTGGATGAGTTTTGTATACTTTCCAGCAAGATACCACTAAAGAGGACTCATATCTAAGCACATATTATCATCTGCATTGGAGATACCCCAGCCATCAGCAATACAGCAAGTTTCTCTAGGCACATTGTATGGTATTGCTGACAAATGTGTGAGATCAGGGTATATACTCCGTCACTCATATACATTATTACTAACCAAACAACAACACTAAGAACAACATCTTCTTTCAGACAATATACAGAAGTCAGCATGTAATTGCAGCAAACTTGGCAACTTATAGGCTATTGGCTGGAAGTGGAATTAATTGGAAACTGCAAATATTTATGATAGAGGATGTATGTTGGAGCAAAAGCTTTCCACCAGGAGCAATGCATTAGTTGTTAGCAATGTCCCTACAGTAATGACCAAGTTGTACATGTGGAACTTGAAGCTATATATACACTTGAACCTACCGGAGAAATCTGAAAGATTTAGCTAGATGTAACAGAGTATCTGCTACCCAAAGTACTTTGTAAAGGCTTCAATCCGCATTCATACTCATATGCAACAATACCAATGCAAGGTCTGGATGAACTGGATATATATGTATTCAAGTGGCCATTAAGGGCCATATCTAACCAAATTATATTGGCAGCACTGGGAGTCCTATATTGACATTTAGAAATACTAACTAGAGCAGATGACCATTGCCAACCTGATGGATCTACAGCTTTTATGCCATTAGTTTGTGATGGAATTTGAGCATAAATACTACATGAATAAAGCTGAACACATAAATCTCTGCCATTATGGTATACATTCTCTACTCCATCTTGCTTGTATGTGGAAAGTACTGGGCCTTGCTCACCTTATTAGAGTTTCTGCTGTGGCAGATGTGTGGGTAGACAGGAAGACAGGTCTAGTTGCATAAACCACCGTATCCACTTGCATCAAGATTATTACCTTTTAGTCTGTGATGGATGGGATAGGTTGGCATAATATATTGGTTATATTCAACAGGCTGTAAGAACTCTAGTACACTATGACCTTGAAGGCAGTTTAGCCTAAGACCATCAGGAACTCAAGACCAAGCAAAATATGCTTGAGCTCTTCTATTAGTATACACCCGGACTAAGCTAGCAAAAAGATTTTGGATCAACATTGGCATGCTAAGAAAGTATATCAAGAATAGCAGAGACTACAAAAGGCAGAGGAACAAGGATGTCATGGTTGAGAACTAACAGCTTCCCTGGTGCTTGTTGGAAGCAAGGCTGAAAGCTCAAACAAGCAGCAAAGAAATATCAGCTGAACAATAGGGTGCTGATAAGGGACAGGCAGGCAGAAGTAAATGTGTTAGTGCAGCTTTAATCCAGGGGAAAATGTAGTTAATACAAGAAGCACTCAGTAGCAGTAGCAGTAAAGGACTTGCCAGTGATGAAAGCCTAATGCCTTCTTAGGCATCTGTTACAAACAGGGCCCAACAACTCAAACAAGCAATCAACAAGTGTTGGAATGCTGGAAGAGAATCATTAAGGGAAAAGCAGGCAATATTGGATGCACCAGTGCTGTATTCAATATGGAAAAATGTAGTTCAATAAATGAAGCACTAAGTCAGAGTAGAGATGAAAGACTTGGTAATGAAGTAGGTCAAGGCAAAGAGTCAAACCCCTACACAGGCCAGCAACAGAGAAGTGTGGGAAAAAAGCTACAGTTCTCACCAGTTAGCTCCATCAGCCTAGAGCAAGCTGAATCCCATTACAGCCAATAAAAATTAACAGCAGCAAGGCAGCTGCTATAAGAGAAGTTTGAAGCTCATTCAGTTCAGCTACACTCCATTGAGGTAAATGAGCATGCAGAGAAAGACAACATTTCTATCACTTCCTCCATACCCTCTATTGTAGACAGAGTGGAGATCCCACTTACAGACAAAGCAACAATGTTAAAATGGCAAGCAACTGTTACAATGCTTATGGTAAAATATTTGTACATTTATAGGTATTCCAAGAGGTTGTAGCACTTCTTTGAGAGCAGTGCTCAAGAGAGACATTTGAGTATTGTAAGGATTTGTTGCAAAGACTGGCATATAAGATACTAGACCTTGCAGTGCCAGCTGAAGACCAGAACATATGGGAACCAGAGAGTTAACAGTGGCAGAAAGCTTTAGGGTTCCTGATGAAGTCATGGAAGAAGAGCATACAACATATAAACATAATGATTGGTGGATTTTGATGGATCCACTTGTTGAGCAGGGTGGGGCTCAATGTTGGTATTTGGTATAGAAGTTGTATTGGCAACTACAGCTTGAGATTAAGTTAGAACTGAAGACTAAATGGAAATACATTAATTGATAGGTGTGGTAAGTAGGAGAACTGGTTGAGCCAGAAATTAAGGAGTGTAAAAAATAGGCAATAGCCTGTCAATGTACACATGCTTAGGAGATACCACAGGGTCTGGGACCTGAAAGTGAGAGAATTAGCAGTAAATCAATCCTGAGCCACTTATGTACTGTTGCATGTAATATTTTGATCAAGTCTTATGTGAAATATATGGTGCAATTTTCTGAATGGTCTTTGCATAGTCTCCTGGCAGGATCAATAACATAGTCATGGTAGTTTAGTGTAGTGAAGGCCTTTTGACAGGATTCTCACATTAGTCTGCTTTAGAGATGGGAATAAGTAAAAAATCCAGATACACTCTGATACACCTACAAATCTTAGCAAATATTGTGCAGAATCTGCTAAAATACTAAACTGTTTGTATCATTCAGCAGCTGAAAAGTGATTGAACAATTCTGGACTACTCTTGGTTACTGCAATACTAATACACAGCCCTAATGTTGCTATTTTCTTTCACATCTGCAATCCTCTGAGTATTCCCACTATAGTCAAGATCAAAATAGCACTGTATTGACCTATTGGAGGTAACCTCCTGTGCAGAGGTGTCTCCCAGTTAAGCCTTTGTGATGGGAATAGTCTTTAAGTTGCTGAGCTACTCCTTTATACCTCAAATATACTGTTTTGCTGCAGAGTCAATATACCATGCATTACTTTGGTTATGTACATAAACTTGCATGGTTGCAAGTAATTGCTCATTTGTTCTTACATGTTTTGCTTGCTCTGGTTTCTGTTTTTGTCTGCTTGCTTCTTCTTGTGTTCTCTTGCCTGGTGTCCAGGCTTCTTATAATAGTTGAAGCAACCCAATTTTCTTTGGTATTGCTGTTTTCCCTTCTTTTGTGTGCCCCTCTCTGAGCTGACTAAAGCATTATCTTCAATTTTCTCAGCTTGAGCATAACATCTGAGCTCTTCATGCAGAAGTCTTCCTCTGCAATAGACTAAAGTCTGATTGTCTTCTCTGCTGTCAAAAGAAAGCATGAGTGGCTCATACTTTTCTGGTAAGCTTTGAAGCAGACAGAGTATCTGTTGTTCTAAATATATATAGCAGCATTAATACTGTAAATACTTCTGAAGGTGTTACCTTTCTAGTACTCAGTTTTAGCATAGCATCCTCTTGCCTCTCCCCCATGTTAAAGAGCCCTTGTACTATGTGTGTGGAAATTTCTGCTCCCATTGTCAACTTTTCTTCATTAGGACAGTTCTAGCCCTGGCAGCTGTATACAGTTGAATTCTATACCAAGAGGATGTCAAAGCAGTTTTACTAAATGGAAATCTGCAAGAAACTATATTTATGGAGCTACCAGAAGGTTTTACTAATCTAAAAGGCCCCATATTGTTTGCAGATTTGGAAATTGTTACCAGGTAATCAGCCACTTGAAGCGTGGTATAACTAGATTAAAACACATCCAGAGGAGATTGGGCTCATCTGTAGCACTGCAGATCACAATATATATTTGAAACAGCTAAAAACAGGTGTGATCATCCTAGTTTAGAATGTGGACAATTTGATAATAGCATCATGCAACTGGCATGCACTTAAACAGACACAATCAGACTTCATCAGCAAGTTTGAAATGCCAAATGTTGGAAAATAGATCAGTTTCCTTGGAACTGGAGTCATCCTGAGCATGCCCATGAAGAGATTGTGCTGAACCAGTCTAGTTACATCAGGGTCATACTAGGATGCTTAAACTGGAAAATTGTAATCTTGCAGCTACTCCTATGGAGAATAACCTGAAAATCAAGCAAATTGCAGCCAGTTTTAGTTTAAAAAGGGCTCAATTCTAGACCAGAGCGTTCCCTATCAATCAATAGTTTGCAGCATGATGTGCCTGATGGAGTCTTCATATCCAGATATTGCAGTTGCACTAGGAATAGCCAGTCAGCTCATGCAAAATTATATATCAAATCAAATTATAGCAGTTAAGCAGATTTTCAGATATTTACCAGGTACTAGTAATAAGATACTAAGATACTCTGGAGCAGCTAATAGGCAAATATTTCCTGGTTAGAGTGTTTCAGATTGGGGCTGGGATCTGATTTACAGATGCTTTATCACTGGGTATCTATTTCTTTATGCTGGTGCAGCTATTACTTGGCATTACAAGAAACAACCAGCTGTGTCGCTATCTACAACTGAAGCTGAATGCATAGTTGCTTGTCAAGCAGCTAAGAAGGCTACATGGCTACAAAAGTAACTCAAGAATTTACTTTTAACTTACAATGCAGTTAAATGGGTCATTGGCTGCAGCTTACATTGAGATTTATAATTAGTCAGCACCTGGTATGGCTGAGTTTTTCTAAGGAGCTGCTAGATATTTAAAAAAGTCAGGCCATTTTTAGAGAATGCCAAATTAGCTAACTCCCTATTACTCTACCTCCCTTTTATACTAAAACATAATAATGCATATGTCTAAGCTTCTAGCTTGTCTTTTAGCAAGCTATAGCTGTAAGAGCCCTTGTATCTTTAGCATCCAAGGTGCTCCATGTGTTTTCAAAGCCCCCTGCATGCTCTGCAAGCTTGCTGATAGTAACTTGGAGTTACAACTCCGGAAGGTACATGGAGTGATCAGCTGCCAGCCAATATAGGCACAGGATTGCAGATAGATGGAATTGTCTACCAAGGGGATTGACTTTGATTTGATGCATCTTCAGAATGATATGTGACTACTAATGCTTGATATAAGTGAGGCTATAGGCTTCTGCAGTGCTTTGGACAACATCACAACAAGCTAAGGTACATGATGTGAGCTCTGCAAGGCTCTAAAAGAGAGGATAATCTCAAACAAGCATTGAGCAGTAGTATGAGACCTGCACAGTATAGACGCTTTAATGATTGTACCATGATTGTATAAATAGGACATCATATACCCTTTATATCAAGATCTTCAGCTTGGATGCTTGTCTGTCCTAAATTTACTTGCTTACAGTAAACCTTGAAAATTCTGCCATAACTATTGCCAACATCATATCTGGATAAGTATCATAAGTGGCTGGTACTCTTCATATGGGCAAAGCAGAATTGCTTATCAAAGAAATGGAAAACCATGAGTAAGTGTACTCAATCTGCCATATATAGCACAGCAGCTTTGCACAGTTGTTTACTTGCAGGTTCCCACAGGCCCTGGCTTTGGCTATAGACATTATCAGAGTATGATAATTTCAGAGTAAAGTTATGTTGCATGCAGTGCAATATCAACATTTTCTACAATATATGATGTGGGAGCCACTTGAATATTTAAGTTAGATCAGTTTTTAGTCAAATCCATTGGTTGTATGCTTAGGTTATCAGTATATCAGTATATCAGTCTTATCTATTAAATTAGTAGCATTAGTCAGCAAATGAATCAGTATATCCTTATCAGACAGAAATAGATATATTAAGTAGGATCTTATTGGGTGATGATGATGCAATCAAATGAGTCATCAGCCACGACCTACATTAGGAAATACAATTAGCCAACAATTGATCTGGCAAAATGTATATAAGGAGCGGCTGGAACCTCAATAAAGATCAGTTCAAGTCTTAGTGAATACAATACTAGCCAAACTCCCTATTCCTCTACCACTCTTATACCAAGACTTGTAACACAAGTTACCTTTCTCTGAAAACTAATCTACCTCACAAAGGTAAAGCTCTATTGGCTGTGCTTCAAATACTTGCAAAAATTGCTCTTGTTGTGTTGGTAAGTCTTCTTTGTGATGTATGATTCTGATGAAATATTCTCACTGGGTTCAATGACTTTGCTCTGCATCAAGATCCCTATTATAATGATCAAGTTGTGCACAGGGCATTTCAGGCTCAATGCATGCTTTGAGATAGAAGAAAAACTTGATAAAGCTACCCTGATAGCACCCATGTATCCACTAACCAATGTATTCCTCACCAGCTATATTAAGAATCCTGTGCATTTGCAACAGTTCAAATGCAAGGACTGGGTGTACTGGATGTGTGTTGCTTCAATTGGTCTTCTGAAGCAGTTCCCCTGCAGTGTACATTAAGAGTATTTGGAGTCATATCTTTCCATGGTAAAAATATTTGTAAAGAAGCAGATCATCAATGTCAACTTTTTTCATTGACAGCTGTCAAGCAAGGAGTTTGTGTTGGGATGTAAGCAGCAATACTACAAGCACAAAGCTGAGCACATAGATCTCTACTGTGACTGCAGCCATTCTCTACCCCTCAATGCTTGGGGTGTGGGGAATATTGAGCATTCTTCACCTTTCAGGAGTGGCCTATAGAGCAGATGTGTCAGGAGAAGGCAAGATGAGTCAAGTAGCTAGTACCACCACATCCCCATCTTTGTAAGAGTACTGTCTCCAGGTCTATCATAGTTGAAATGAGTTTGCACATGGCAGACAGCCAGGACAAGTTGTGAATACTGAAGACACATGTTGTTATGAATAGACACAAGGCAGGAGGAAAAGCTAGGCACGGCAGGGAAGGACTTAGGTGTGGACCATCAAGGCAAGGCAGGATTCAAGGCAAGGCTGTTTATTCAAGACCTGTTTTTATCAGACTGAGGAATACATAACAGGGGATAGGACTATATAGACTTTTTGGCTATACTGATGCCAAGAGATATTAGCTAATAATAATGGGGTTGTGGGGTGAGGCACAGCAGCAGTGCTGGGGATAATAATATAGAAGGCAAGGCACTGAGACAGGATGGGGAAATGGATTGCGTCACCTGATCATTTCACTAAGTCATGAGACCTGGTATTTCCATATATGGTACTGGACTATGAAAAATACAACAGGAAGCTTCCATGGAATGTTCCATTGTGTAACAATGGTTTGGAATGGTCAGGAACTTTCTGGAAGGTGGTAGCAGGCTCCAGAAGGAATCTCTTAGAAATTGAGCTAGGAAGCTGAAACTTGGCATGGGTGCTCATGGTTGTCATGTGATCATGACACATGCTGTCATAGTGAAACCTATGCCTCTGGTATTGAGGAGCTAAGTGGCTGCAATGCATGGGCTATCAGTGAAGTAGAGCAAGGTTGGCCTGAATGCAACAAGCAACTAATTTTATTAGGACAACTACACCAACCTTTGTCAGGCTACCTTTGGGTACCAGCCAATTCTAGCAGTAAAATCAGTAAACATTGTCACAATCCTGCCATAAGTGTGTAAAGAGGATTAGAAATTTCAAGCAGTTGGCATTAAGACAGCCTTGTTGCATGATACTGATGGCTGAACTGAACTGGAGCCATCTCCAGGACCAAGTGTTTATTTATAGGGTATTCACAACCCCACACTTCATATTACCCTCAGTTGCCTATCAGGTTTTGAGCAACTTTTGACTTTTAGACTATTCTATAACTATGAAATACTATACTGCAGTTGCTCTTTTCAGTTCTGTAATAGGAGTTTTGTAACCTTTGTCCCAGGGCATGAATATTGTGCTTAAAAGACTCTTTGGTGTACCATTGCTGTTACACCTGACAGAGGTTAAGCCTGAAGAGTGCCACTGAGCTACTTAAGTTCCTTCTTTGCAGTAAAGATAAGGAATCTAGTCCTTGGTAGATTAATTTCAGCATATGTTACATGCATATCCTATCTCTGTAGAGTGTCCTGCATTCTCCAAATCAAAGCAGCTGCTGTATCAGTCATTATGCTTGATTTCTCTTCCAATGCTCTAGTACAAGAAGTGAATTGAATATAAGGAACCTATGAAGGAAAACTGATAACAGTTCAGCTGTTGTTTATTCATAAAGAGGGTCAGTGTTTATACCTTTGTAGAAGTAATTCAGCTATAATACAAAGTAAGGAGGGTTTCTCAACATTCAGGAGCAATCTGTAACAGCTTCAGGGTTAGTAAATAATATTTGGTAAAAAGTGTTAATTTAATCTTGCCTATAGGGAAACAATCATATGATTGTAGATCTGAAGAAGCTGGCAAAACTAGGGCTGTAAGTAAGTCCTATAGTAATCAAGACTAGTCTTGAATTGCTAAGTAAATTTTTTGCTGCTTAATGATTCCAAGTGTTCCAATATTTTCAACAAACACATACTTGAAAGTACTGGTGATAGTGGAGATTTAATGATGGCTGTTTGCTGGAATACTGTTAGTTATACTGCAATTGGATCATCAAGTCCAAATATTTTTGCAGGTGCAATATTACAAGCCTAACAATTGGCAAAGAAGCATTTGGCAGCCTAAAGAGTGGCAGAAAACAATATGCAGGCAAAATAAGTGCATCAGAGCAAGATCTAGCAAGGAAAGTATGTAACCAATACAAGAAGCTCTCAGTCAAAGAAGCAGTAAAGGACCTGGCAGTGATTAAAGCCTGTAGCTTTTGCAGGGGCCAGTCACAAGCAGAGCTCAAAATTTCAAGTAAGCAACAGAAAAATGGCAACCTACTAGTAGAGTACATGTAAGGAACAAGCAGGCAAAAACTGATGCATGAGTGCTGCATTCATTAAGGAGAAAATGTAGTGTAATAAAAGAGGCACTGAGTCAAACTAGTAGTGAGTGAATTGGCGGTGATAAAGCTCAAAGTAAAGACAAGAAGATTCATCCAAGCCAGAGAGAGGGAAGTGTGTGCAAAAAGCTGTGGTTCATGCCAGTAAATGCCATCAGCCCTGAACAAGCTTAATTACAAAATTGCCAAGATTGTTCACCAACAAAATTACAGCTGTTTTTGAAAGATTTGGGAGCATAGCCAGTTGAGCTACAAGCTAGTGAGGTTGATGATCCTGCAGAGAAAGCAAACTTGGCTACCATAGACTACATATCCTCCAATACCTCTTAGTTACTGGACTTAAATTTGGGACAGCCTTTTGACAGGATTATTTCAGCACTTTCTCAAAGGGAAAAACCAACAACAGAGTGGAATGCATTTGCTCTTGAAGAATATTCCAATAACAACATGCATGTTATATGGGGTATATTAAGCTTAATGAGCCCCTTCGGATACTGGTAAGGTTTGAAGGAACCAGTATATATTACAGTGTATCTGCTATGAAAGTTACTCCTCCAAGCTCCAATTAATGTTCATATGTTTATGCAACAATATACACCCAAGACTGACTAAAGATGATAGTTTTTATTCAAGTGGTATTCTGAAGCAGCCACTACTTAGTGTACATTTGAAGCATTAGGAATCATGTGTTGGCCCTGCAGGTGGATCCAATGTGGATGAGTCATCAAGATCTTGCAATGAGGATGTGACAATGCCAACTGATTGGAATGAGTGACCTAGTTTATACTCTTGTGATGGAGTTGTAATGGTATTATGCTGGTTCTTACTCTATGCAGGTAAGCAAGTTTGACAGTGTTAAGTGGTTGTTCAAGCAATTTTGATGGGAATCTGACAGTTGTATTGCAGCCTTAGCTCATTTGAGTGGGCCCAATCAGCCAGTACATGCAAATACCCTCTTTGGAATAACTGCACAGTATTTTGATGGCCTTGATGTGGACATCTGTTGTCATTATAATGATGGTATAGTGGCCTATAGCTAGTGCTGTATAATGCTACTGTACTAATATATAAGATGGTATTTCATTTGATACCTCCCTTTATGTCACTCATATACATCTTTGTGGAATCACCCCAAATGATTTGTATACCCATTACTACCATGCGTATTCCACATATAATTCAAATCAAAAAATGTATGGCCTCCTACCCACAGACCCCTATATGCATACTCACCCACTACAGTTGACACACTTCTAACGCATCAACTTAGTGGCTTTTCAGTGAAATACTTGCACAATTGCTATATGGACTGTATTGCTGGTTACATATACATCTTGCAAACACATACTTGGCTGCAGCCACTTTTGCTATCAACACCTCTTGAATATCCGCAAAACACTTTTTGGAACTTGGACAGTGTTTTCATTCTCCCTGATTTATTTTAGTCCCCCCCCCATTTGTATGCTCAGGTTCTTGTTTGTTTGAATTCGTATTGAATAGTGTAGAAATCAACTTGCACCCAGGAGAAACCAAGCATACTTTAGTAAACCCTACAAGAAATTATTGTGATGATCCCATCAAAGGCCACTACAAAATCAAAGTCATGAGACTAAAAGATATTGATCCCATCAGGATACCATCCAAAGACTGCTGAAAAATAATTGCACCCCAGATGTCACAACAAAGTGGTCAAATATTTTCATCATAACAATACATCAGTGGCTTTTGATTGGTTTTCTGCCAATTCTCTCACTTTCTAATCCTAGACACTTAATCACCTCCTCATTTGCATACATTGATTGGTTATTGCCTCTTTTTCTCACTTGTTACTTTCTGACTCTACTAATTTTCTTACTTTTCATCTATACAAATTGAACTATTTGTGTCAAAACTTCAGTTGCACCTCCATTGCCAATAGTATTGACCTATACAAGTCCCTACACCCAAAACTGATGCTAAGCCCAACCCCACACTCAACAAGTAACTCCATCAAAATGAACCATTCAATAAGCATTTCAGCTATAAAGCCCTTTTCCAGGCCTTTGGCAGGAACCCTGTTGCTTTATGCCACTCTTCATTCACTGATTCCTATATATCCTGGCCTTCAATCAGCACTGCAAGATCCAGCACCTCTTCTGCCAGTCTTTGCAATAAGTCCTTTCAATATTCAAACATTTTCTTGAGCACTGCTTGTGATGAGGTTCTGCTACCTCTTAGTGTGCCTATTAACATTCCAAAATTCTACTGTTGGCATTGTGATAGTCTTTTGAGTTCTTGATGATGTGTTATGATCTACCACTTGAGTGTTTATATTAGCTCAGCTTTTAGTCAAGTTAGTTAGTTATATGTTTAGCTTATCAGTATATCAGTGTTATCTATCAAATCAGTAGCATTAGTCAGCAAATGAATCAGCAGATCCTTATCAGACAGAAATAGTTGTATTAAGTAAGATCTTATTGGATGATGATGCAATCAAATGAGTCATCAGCCATGGCTTACATTAGGAAATACAATTAGTCAGCAATTGATCTGGCAAAATGTATACAAGGAGCTGCTGGAACCTCAATAAAAATCAGTTCAAGCTTTGGTGAATATAATACTAGCTAAACTCCCTATTCCTCTACAACTCTTATATCAAGACTTGTAACAGTTGTGCTTTCTCTCTCACCAGGACCTTCACTCTGTCTACAATAGAGGACATGGTGGCAGTGGTAGACAAGCAAACTCATCTACCTCACTTGAGTGTAGCTCAAGTGGCTGCACTTCCATCACTTGAGAAAACAACTCATGTCTTGCTGGTACTTCTTCTTGGCTGCAATGAGACTCAGCCTGTTCTGTGCCTATGGCATTGATTGATGAGAACTGCAGCTTTTTTCACACACTTCCCTGTCTCTGGCTTGGGTAAACCTGTTTCTCTTCACCTTTACCATTATCACTGCCAAGTCATACACTGCCACTTTGACTGAGTGCTTCTTGTATTGTTCTCTGTTTTCTCTTTGACATAAGCTGCATGGGTGCTTCCATTTTTGCCTGCTTGTCTCTTGCCGGTACTCTCCCAAATATTCTGGAATAAATCTTTCAAACCAAACCTTTTGAAACCATTTTTTAATCCCAACAAGTTTAATCTTAGACAAAACTTTTGCAACATATCTTTTTCTTCCACAAGTTTGATTTTAGACAAAACCTTTCCAACTATTTTTTTTAACCCAAAGTTTCTCATCTTGACAAAACTTTTGCTGTAAATATTTTTTAAAAAACTTTTTTTATATGGCAACTATAAAGGTTAACAAAAGATATGGTTTAAGTTAAAAAACCAGAATTGAAATTTAAATATTAAAAACCAAATTTAAAACAAAAGTCTGAAAAACTATTTTTGAAACAAGAAACTTTTAAATTATATATGAAATAAAAATGTATTTACATGTTATTACTTGTTGTTATATTTACCGTCAAATACCCAATCTGACTTCAATTTTTGCCTGCTTGTCTCTTGCTGGCACTCCCCCAGCAACCTAGCGTTTCTTTACTCCTTGCCTGGAACTATCATCTGCTTGACCTTGAGCTCCTGATGGTCCCATGGTGTACCTGCCTTTAGGCAATACCATGCTAGACTTTTAATGGTGTGGTGGTGTAGGGGTACTCCTGGGAGAAGCTACACAACTCAAGGTGTGTGAGATGTCTGAAGGGTGCAATAACCTCTGGGTCTAAACTGCTGGTGCCTTTGTCAATATGTCACTATTATAAAAGTTCCTCTTCTCTAGATTTCTAGGTGCTCCAAGTGTCTCCAAAGGCCTCTGTGTGTCTTGTGCACTACCCTGAAAAGCTCCTTGATGGCAGGTTTGAGATGTAACTGTTGAAGGCAGGTGCAGTGATCAACTGCTGATCAATAAGGGAGAAGTGTTATTCATAGATGGGATGACTTATTGATGAGGGATTGACATCCCTTAAATACTTGATATGATTGCCAAGTGATTACTAATGACAAGGTTCTAGAAAATTCCAGGCATTAGTGGAATCTGTGATGAAATTACTATGAGCTAAATAATACTCCAAAAAGGTCCTGGAAGGTTTAAAAGGAACAGCACATCGAACCAATCAGGGATCTGTAGTCTGAAACCTGTGCAACATAAGGATACCACATATGGTATTGAAATGGAAGGGATGGTAGCACAGACCTAGGTCATGTGTCACAGGTACTGATGTGGGTACTTGCCTTATGTAGATTCATATACTGGTCACAAAGCAGAGTAACATCTGGTATAACTAACGCTAATAACTAATCAGGGTAAACATCATATGGAGATTATACCAATAATATAGGCAAAAGAAGAATGACATAATAATAATAAGATATTATATGGATAAGTACAACATAATAGCTATATGAATAAAATTTTCTGTGGGAGGTATGTTTAGCCTACCACAACACCCTCTTAAATATTGATGTACTCTGCATCATTTCACCCAATGGATTTATGGACCTTCAATGTCATTTGACTCTTAGGCCTGGGTATAAACACCACAGTCTCTTCCTCCAATGCTGTGGTATGTTTTTTTGTGGGCATTATCTCCAGGCACTGTTGTTGAGCTTTAAATACTGAACAGTGTTGCTCTATTGTTAAATTTGGAAATGGCCCAACTCTTAGCTATAGCATTGAGCTACTTGAGTTCCTTCTTTGCAGCAAAGATACTGCACTCACTACTTGGGATACTATTTGCTCTACACATATTATCTGCTCATCATGTTTCTGGACTGTGTCCTCTTTTCTCTGACCATTACATCTATTCTATGAGCTAAAGCACCAAAGTGCCTCATTAATGCACTTGTATGAGCCAAAAAGAGAAAAAGATCATGTAGCTCTTATAGCAAGCCTCTCAGCCATGAAGCATTCAGATAGCATAGGAAGCATTACAAGTATTGCTGACAGTGTTTTGCCACACATGTTATATTTGACAATTTATCAGTTACTACTGTACCAGCAATATCTTGCCAGCAACTTAATACTTCTAAAATGGCCATACTTGTCACCTTGCACAAACTGGGTCAAGTGAGTTTGTGATACCTTTAGGCTCACCTCATCCTTCTGAATATGGCATGCAGAGTGATAGCTCTGACACAGAAGGCTCACTGATGGATTTTGGTCCCATCTTTCCTAACAACAGTTCAACCCATGAGCCTGGTCAAATCCCAATATGCAATGAGACAACACCCACTGAAACAAATGCCAAGGATACTTTATAGAGCCAAGTGAGCCCAGTAATATATCTACTGGTGAATGATGTAATGTTGTGGCTAGAATAGTAGAGCATTTGTACTAATATCAGTAATGGGGGCCTTGAGGATTTATTACTACTTCTTGCCAAAATCATTCCAGGATCCAACTTATCATGTACATGGTACAAGTGGACAACTATCATGTGGCTGGCAACAAATGACCTAGAGACTGTCCTGATTCCAACATGTGTTGACAGTTGCATGGCATTCAAATCCAAAAATGCCACTATGGCAATGTGTCCAAATTGTCAGGAATCCACCACCATTGAGGGAAAACATTGTTCATACTCCAGATATATTCCAGCAATACCCTGTCTAAAGAAGCTAATGCAGTCCAACAAATATTACAGTCATACATTTACAGTAATACTCTCCAACTGCTCAGGCTCTCAGTCAAGTAGGCACTGAAAGTCCTTGCAGAGGTGCAGGCTTATCCTAATGCTCAGGTAGATGAGACTGTAGCAAACACAATACCTCCAGTGGAAGATCAGCAAATGACCATTGTAAAATCACTACCACCAATATTAACAAACATGCTGTCTACTCATACCAAAGTACTAATGAGGCAATTAGGTGTGGTGGATACGAGGATACATGCAATGGCCAAAAGAAATCTGGAAATTGTCCAGAGACCACAAGAGCAGATGGTCTGTGTAGTGCAATCAATACTCAACTAGAGAACACAGTATATAGGCTTCAAGGAAGGAACCCTAGTGGCTTAATGTCACAGCCAAGAGATTGAGCCATTTCCCAATGTAATTGCAGAGGAATACTGTGCAGTCTTTGAAGCACAACAGCAGTACCCAAAGATAAAGCCCACAGAGAAGCCTACTACAGCATGGGAGGGAGAGACCTTGATCTTTACACCCAAGCCTGCATATCATAAGGCATTGGAGATCTATTACGCCATTAAGTGAAATGATGAAAAGTAGGCTGATGTTCAGGAGGAAATCAGAAGTCTAGCATGACATCACTTCACTGTTGGCATACTGTGCAGCTATCAGGAGCTCAAGGCCAAGCAGAATTCAATTGATCTGTTCCATGAGCATTATCCTGGACTCAAGCAAGCAAATAAGTTTTAGGTCAGAATTGCTATGCTAAGAATTCATCTCAAGAATAGCAGAAACTATAAGATGCAAAGGAATAACAGTGCCACAGCTAAAAACCAGCAGCTTCCTCAAGAGCTTGCCACATACAGTGCTCAAGACTTTCAATAAGCAGCAAAGAAACATCAGGCAGCCAGAAGAGTGCTGGTAAGGGACAATCAGGCCAAAATAGATGCACCAGTGTAACAGTGCAGCATTTATCATGGGAAGAATGTAGTTTAATGCATGAAGCACTCAGCTAAAGTAGTAGCAAATCACTGGGCAGTGATAAAAAACCATGGCTTTTTTAGGGGCCCATGACAAGCAGGGTTGAGCATTGAGAACAAGTGGCAAAGAAACATCAGGTTGTCAGGAGAGTGCTGGTAAGGGGCAAGCAGGTAAAGATGAATACTCCAGTGCAGCATTTATCAAGAAGAAATGTGGTTCAATACATGAATCATTTGGTTAAAATATTAGTGACAGACTTTGCAGTGACAATGGTAAAGGTGAGGAGATAACAGTCTATCCAAGCCAGAGACAGGGAAGTATGAGAAAAAGCTGCTGTTCTCACCAATTAATGCCACTAGCCCAGAACAGACTGAGTTACATAATAGCCATGAAAATTTACCAATAAGACAACAGCTGTTCTCAAAAGAGTTGGAATCTGCTAGTTGAGCTACACTCTAGTGAAGTAGATGACCCTGTAGAGAAAGGCAATTTGTCTATTAATGACTCCATGTCCTCTGTGGTATATGGAGTGGAGCTTACACTGACAGACAAAGCAACAACATCAGTAACTCAAACAACTATTACAATGCCTAAATTGGGATTATGAAACATTAAAAGGCATACCAAGAAGCTGCAGCTCTTCTTCAAGTGCAGTGCTCAAGAAAGTTCACTTAATTATTGAGAAGATTTATAGCCAAGACTGGCTCATGAAGTGCTGAACCTTGCAGTGCCAGCTGAAAGCCAGGACATATGGTAACTGGTAAATAAAAAATGGCATAAAGCTGTAGGGTTCCTGCCAACATCTTGGAGAAAGGACATTACAGCTGAAATACTTATTGAATGATGGATCTTAATAGAGTTACTTGTTGAATGAGGGGTTAAGCTTAAGATCAGTATTGTATATAGGGACTTGTGTAGGCCAGTCCAATTGGCAATTGAGGTACAACTGAAGTTTAGACAGAAATAAATCAATTTGTAGGCATGAAATGTAAGAAAATTGGTTGAGTTGGGAAGTAAAAAGTATGAATAAGAGGTAACTACCAATTAACATACACACACATAGAAGGTGATTCTGTCTCCAGGATCAGAAAGTGAGAAAATTGGCAAAGAACCAATTATAAGCTACTAATATATTTTTATGATGTATTTTTTTGACTAAGTTATTTGTGAGATCTGGGGTGCAATTCTTTCAATGGTCTTTGCATGGTGTACTGATGGGATCAATACCTCTTAGTCATGGGATTTCAATTTTGCAAAAGCCTTTCATCAGGATCTTCAAAATTATTTTTCTTGGGGCTTGAACATCTGCAGCTTTTTTGCAATGAGTTTGTGACAGAATTTGAGCAACCATACTGCCAGCATACTGCTGAGCACATATATCTCTGTGGCTACTGTATCCATTCCCTGCCTCCTCTTGCTTTGTATATAGCAAGTATTGGAGGCTTCCTATGGAGTGGATTTGCGTGAAGATAGAAAGACAAGTTAATTAACCAGTATTGCCATATCCCAGTCTCATCAGGGATATTACCTTTAAGTCCTGCATAGATGTGATGAGTTGTCATATGGAGGAGACCCATATAGAGTTGGAAAATACCAAGCATAGATGTGCACATGGAGGTACCCCTGCCATTGGCATCAGGAAGCTAAGCAGCCCCAATGTATGGGCTATCAGCTAAGTAAGCTAAGGTGGGGTTGCACAAAACATGCAACCTTGAAGTAGGTCTGTGCATATGTAGAGGTTGGTAGGCAGGAGGCCATAGTTTTCTTTGATCTGACTGGATGTGGAATATCTGTAGTAGTATTGGGTAGGCAAATGAGGTAGCTTGATTCCAACATGGCTTACACAAATGACACTAGGGGATGTAGGAAGATGAAAAGCCATTTAGTAAATTGGTACAGTAGCACTATACAGGACTAGCTGTAGGCCACTGCACTGCAGTGCTACTGCCTGCTAAGGTCTGCCTCAAGTCCATCTAAACATCTCCGAGATACTTGGCATATAATGTAGCTGCACCTATTGGCTGGCTAGGTCCACTTAAATAGATGTAGGCCACATAAAGACTTCCTATATACCATTCAAGGCCAACTTAAGCACTGTAGATGCACTGTCAAGTTTATTGATTAGTTTGACAGTAAAAACAGCAAAGTACTGTCACAATCCTGCCATAGGACTGTGAAGAGAGTCAAGAATTCCAAGCTGCTGACATTACAATAGCCTTATTATGGGATCCTGATGGCTGATCTAGATTGTGCCCACCTGTGGAATTAAATTACTTCTCATAGGGAGCCAACACCTTGGGTACCAAGAGTTGACACTTTTGGGAAAGCTGGAATACAGCCAATGCTATGATTGCAATGTGCCCACCTTTTCCTGATTGTTTTTCTTGATGTATCCTAACAAGCACACACCTTATCTTGGTCAAAACTCAGCAAAATAATTAGTGCTTGGGGTTATCTGAAAGCCCATACTTCCCTTCTCAATACAGGGTCTGCAGCTTAATGTATAACATGCTAAGAGCACATCAAGATGGCTCATAATCAATATCAACTGTCAGCCAGCATAGCCATAACTATGTATCTGCTCAAGTTGCAGCAGTTAAGCAGGTTTTTAGATATGTAAATGGACCTACTAATACTTGCTTAAGGTATACCATTCAAGATTTAGAACAGGAACATGTGAGATACTCTGAATCTGATTGGGTACAGAACTTAGAAGACACCAGATCCACCATAGGAAATTCTTATACTTACTTATGAGAAGCAATCTCATAAAACTCAGGAAAGCAACCAACTGTAGCACATTCCACTACCCCAGCAGATTACATGACCACTTGAGAGGCTAATAAAGAAGTAATATGGCTAAGAAAGCTGTTCAAAGACTTCAGATTTTCTTAATTGCCCCCACTACTGTATTTCAGGATATTTATAGTTGTATACAATTAGGTGGAAATCCTGCATTTCATGCTAGAGCTAAACATGTAAATATTGGACATCATTTCATATCTGATGCTATAGGGAATAAGTCAGTTTGCCTAACTTACTGTACTATAGATGAAGTAATTGCAGATATATATACTGAAGTATTGGCCCAAGTCAAATACAGGCCTCTCAGATGACATTTAAGACTCATGGATATGAATATTTAGTTGCATGGGAGTGCTGTAAGTCTTTTAATTGCACCTAAAAATTCACCCAATCTAGTGACTTGCATCATTACCTAAGATTCTTGGAGAATTCTGACCAAATTTCTTGTCCATAGTTCTTAAGAATACTTTCATCAAATGCTAGGTGCCTAGAACATGAAATTCTTCAAAGTAGTCCAAACAGCCCAACCTGCACACATGTTCTTGGGATCTTCCTAAGCATACTCTACATGGTTGTTTGCCAAGACTACGTATGAGTCTATATACTACTTCTGATTTCAGTGAATAACTAAGTGAAAGCCAGAAAATATACTTGAGCTTCTAAGCACTCCTGAAGTCACCAAAGCTTTACAGAATTCTTGGGGCTAACATGCCATACAACCATTGAAAGACAAGGCCAAGCAGAGTGGGCTTAACCTGCTCTGAGAGCATTATCCTGAATTCAAGCAGGCAAATGGATTTAGGCCAGCATTAGTATGCTAAGAAAAAATCTCAAGAAAAGCAGATAATATTAACAGCAGTAAACAGGTGACATGGCTAGGCACCAGCATCTTCTTGACAGCCTATCATAATCAGGGCTGAAAGCTCTACACAAGTGGTAAAGAAATGCTAGGTAGCCAGATAAGAACCTATAGAAGACAAGCAGGCACCAACAGATGCACCAGTGCAGCATTTATCAGCAAAAGAATATAGTACAGTACCAGAATCACTCAGTCAAAGCAGCAGTGAAAGACCTTACAGTGATAGAGTTCAAAGTATAGGGAAAAAGGTCCACCCAGGCCAGACACAGCAAAGCATGAGAAAAAAGCTGCCACTCTCACCAATTCATGCTATCAGCCCAGGACAGGCCAAATCCCATAATAGCCAAGAAGAATTACCAGTTGGACAACAGCTGTTTCTTAATAGTTGGAAATGCAGCCAGTTGAGTTACACTCCAGTGAGGTAAATGAGTACGCAGAGAAAGACAATGTATCTACCATTGCCTCTACATCCTCCATTGTAGACGGAGTGGAGATCTCACTGGCAGATAAAGCAACAATTTCATGAAATTGGGGACTATCATAATGCCTACAGTGGGATTTTAGAACAGTGGCATGCACACCAAGAGGTTGCAGCACTTCTTCAAGAACAGTGCTCCAGAAAACACTCTTAACTATTGAAAAGTTTTTGTGAAGACTGGTATATAAGAGGCTAGACATGGCAGTGCTAGTAGGAGACCAGAATATAAGGGTGCTGCTGAGCAAACAACAGCATAAAACCCCTGGGTTCCCACCAAACTCATGGACAGCAAGTATTTTAACCAAGTGACATATTATATATTAGATTCTGAGGAAGTTACTTGTTGAGTGTGAGGCTAAGCTAAATGTTAGTGTTGGGTAAAGGGACTTGTATAGAGCAGTACAACTTACAACTGAGTTGCAGCCAGAAACTCAATGGAAATACACCAATTTTTATGCATGAAATTTAGGGCACCAGTTAAGTGAAGAAGTAAGGAATGTGAGAAAGAGTTAATAGTCAATTATGTTGTAAGAGTCTTGGAGATATGGAAGTGATTGGGAGAACAAGTAGATTATGTGGTTTTCACTTGATGATTTATTGAATATAAGTGTTGTATTTATACTTTTACATGATGTTGGCATTACAAACATGTAGAATAGGTTCAGTACAGTCCCAAGAACATGTGCGCAAAGTTTGGGTCTATCAGAATAACTTTGAGAATTATCATTTTCTGGGTACCTGATCTTTTGGTGAAAGTAATTGAAGTAAATCCCAACAAGGAATTTGGTCAGTATTCCCCAGGATTGGAAGGTAATAATCTAAGTGACTAAGTTGGGTAAATATTTAGGTGGAATCACAAATCTTTACAACACTCCCACTCAGCTAAATGCTCACACTGACTGGTACTGATTTTGACCTTGGATATTCAGACTTGTCTGTTGCTAATGGCTTGGTAAATATATCTGCAATCATTTCATTTGAAGGACAGTAAACCAAGCTAACTGAGTAAGTCTCTATAGCTTCACATATGTAATGATGTCTAATATCTATGTGCTTAGCTCTAGCATGAAAAGTTGGATTTCTACCTAATTGTATACATCCTTGATTATCTTGAAATAAAGTAATAGTTGTTTTTTGACATAGGCCTAAATCTGTAAAAGCTTTCTTAACCACATTGTCTCTTTTGTAGCTTCACAGGCTGTAATATACTCTGCCTCTGTAGTGGAAAGTGCTACAGTTGGTTGCTTTCTTCATATCCATGAAATTGCTTCTTGACAGTAAAGAAAGGTTTACCCTGTGGTGGATCTTCTGTCTTATACATTTTGTCCCCAATCAGCATCAGAGCATCCCACAAAATACAGTTCTGAATCCTTATAAGTGTATCTTAAGCAGATATCAGCATTTCCTTTGGGATATCTAAAAATCTGCTTAACTGCTGCAATATGATCAGATCCATAGTTCAAATTAAGCTGGCTGACAACTCCCACTGAATATGAGATATCCAGACATCAAAAAAAAAGCATGATATACATCAGACTGCCAACCATAGATTGACAAGGAAAGTCAGGGCTTTCAGACAGCACAAAGCCCTCTTGCTTTGGCTGAGTTTTGACCAAGTTAAGGCTTGTCTCCATTGAGGTAGCTGGCAGTTTACAGTCTTCAATTTGGTACTTCTTTAGTCTATCTTGAATATACTTGGATTGGCTTAGGCCCACTCTGTGCACCCAGGGGGGTGCATTATTTAAATGCCCCACTCCTTGGCACTGGATGCAAGGTGAATAGGGGGAGGGGGTGTTTGGAGGGGGAGCAGGGAGGTGGGGAGGGGCCACCCAATCATAATAAGGCCCCCTGGATGCAAATCTTCCAGACTAGAGGGAGAGGGGAACTGGCTGGGGGGCCATCCTCCCCCCACCCATCATGTCTCAGGGAGTCCCCCCCACCCCTGCTGGGTGGCCTCCTGTCCATCAGGCTAGTCCATATACATGTCATCATCAAGTTCTCCACTCAAAAATGCAGTTTTTACATTCATTTGATGTATAGAAAACTTATATTTGGCTGCAATAGCCAACCTTAATCTGATCAAGTTCAACTTGGCTACTGGTGCAAAGGTCTCAATATTGTCAAGTCCTTTTATTTGAGAGTATCCTTTAGCCACAAGCCTTACTTTGTATCTTTCAATTGTACCGTCAACCTTATACTTTGTCTTAAAGACCCATCTGCATCCAATTAATTTTTTTTCTGTTTGCTTTACTCTCAATGGAGTAGCCTAAAAATATCCATTTCACACTTTTTGGCTCAGATTTTGACTGATTTCCATGCTGTTTCTTGGTATATGCTGTACACCCAAATGTTCTTAGATGTTCTGCACTTGGTCTGTATTCATGCTAGTCTTCAAATGGAGTAGAATACAAAGCATTCTGCTATAACCCCTATTTTTAAGGTACACAGCTGAGGCAACTGATTCCACCCAAAAATTGTAGGATTATTTTTGATCATGGATCATCAATCTTGCAATATCAGTTATGGATCTGTTTGCACATTCTGCTTCTCCATTTTGCTGTGGGGAGTATGGTACAGTAGTCTCTTGAATTATCCCATGAATTTTGCAGAAGTGGGTGAAGAGTTTTGAGGTATATTCTCCACAATTATCAGAGCGTATTTTCTTGATTTTTTCACCAGTTTGTCTCTCCACCATAGCTTTAAGCTCCCTGAACCTAGACAGAGCTTCTTCCTTTCTCTCCATGAAGTAGGCCCATGTGTATCTTGTATAACCATCAGTAAAAGTGATCAAATACTTCATCCCACCTAAGGATAAATTTTGCATAGGTCCACACAGATCTGAGTGAGTTAGATCTAATTTTTTCTTAGTTTTGATCAACTCAGAGCTCTTGAACAGTTGTATAGCTTGTTTCCCATTGATGCAGGCTTCAGAGAGCTTCAGATTGGCTGTGGGATCAACTTTTACTCCAGAAATTTGCTGATCTTTGATCATTTTGCACAAATAATCAAAATTCATGTTTCTAAATCTCCTGTGCCAAAGCATTGGTGTTTCTTCACCTAGGTTACTAATATTGGCTTCCAGATATGATGGAATATAAGTCAACTTGTATAGAGTCTGATCTCTGATACCCAAAGCAATGTGGGGACCATTCTGATCAGTGATCCTGCATTCAGAACTGTCAAAGCTAAAACTGAGTCCTTCTACAGTGGCCTTGCTTACAGATAGTAGGTTCTTGGTCATTTCTGGTACATGGTGTACTTCATTAATAGTCATTGTATGGATTCCTTTGCTGCTTCTAAGGTTTACTTGGATAGTTCCTTCTCCCACTGCATCAAGTGTTCTATTGTCACCCATGAAAACCTCCTTATTTGGAATTTCTTGATGTTGAGTAAAAGGTTCTTTTTGGTGTGTAAAGTATTGAGAAGCTCTAGAGTCAATATACCACATCTGTAAGTCCTTGTTTGTGGTCATATTTAGTGCAGATATGAATAGTCTGTTTTCAGTTGTTGCAGCATTTCTGTATTCAGGCTTTTTCTGCTGACTATCTCTGTTTTTCAAACACCGGTCTGATGTGTGTCCTTTCCTTTTGCAGTAGTTACAACACTGGTTGCTATTACCTCTGAAAGCTCTTGGGTATCTCCTTTGTTGGTGATCATTGCTTATTAAAGCATTTTCTTCTTCCTTCTTTTGCCACTTGATTTTGCTAATTCTTCATCCAGGAGCCTTCCTTGAGCATAATTTATTGTCAAATCTTCAGTTCTAGCTCTAGGGCTGATATCAGTGCCCTGAAACCTGTCTATCAGGCCATTCAGGATGGTTACTATTGCATCCTCATCAGAAGTTGGTACACCCACAGATTCCATCTCATCCACCATCAGGGTAATTCTGGTAATTATATTTTTAATTTCTTCTGCTGGCAGCATCTTTTGTTATGAATAGACACAAGGCAGGAGAGTAGAGCTAGGCAAGGCAGGACCAGGAAAGGACTTAGGTGTGGATCAACAAGGCAAGGCGGATTTCCAAGGCAAGGCTGTTTATTCAAGACCTGTGTTTATCAGACTGAGGAATATAAGGGGGGATAGGACTATATATACTTTTTGGCAATATGGATGCCAAGAGTTATTGGCTAATACTAATGGGGTTCTGGGGTGAGGCACAGTAAGTGTGCCAAGATTGGATATACTAAAGAACAGACTGGAATAGCACATGGAGATATGTCAGGGGTCAGCTGATCATGTGACAGGTAGTTACCATATATGGCATGGGACTACATAAACTCTGATGGGAAGCTTCCATAGAATGTTCCATTGTGTGGCATTGACTTGGAGCTTTCAAGAAGTTGCTAGAATGTAGTAGAACTCCTAGATGGAACTGGGATTTCTTCACTGACCTGATTTGGCTAAAAAATTGGAGACCAGGGATGTCATGTGATCATGACATCTTTGTAGCAAAGAATATTTGTCTGAACCTGCCTGGTAGGTGCCTTTGAATGCATTCCAGGCATTCTTTGCTGCTTTTACTCTTGAGCATTGAGTTAGCAATTTGTCTTTAACCTTAAGGCAAATGCAGTCAAAGGCACTTTGTTCTTTCTTCTGGTACTTTAAGGCTTCCTCTCCCATGTTTTCAGGAGAACATTCTTCTCCCATGACAATATCCTAAAGGCCTCTTTCTTGTTGCAGCATCTTCATCTTCACCTTCCATGCTTGGTAGGTAGATTCATCCAACTTTTCAGCAGAGGGAAAAACTCCAGTAAAAGCAGTAGTAGACATTGAAGAGAGTGCCAGCTTGGGGCTCATAACCTGTTGTAAGAGTCTTAAAGATATTGGAAGTGATTGGGAGTGCAAGTAGATTATGTGGCTTTCACCTAATGATTTACTGAATGTAAAAGTAGTATTTATACTCCTACATGGTCTTAGCATAAGAGACATGCAGAATAGGTTTAGGAGGGTTCCAAGAACAAGTGTGCAAAGTTTGGGGCTGTCTGAACATCTTTGAGAATTATCATGTACTAGGTACCTGGTATCTTGATGAAAATATTCTAAGTAAATCCCCACAAGGAATTTGGTCAGTATTCCCTAGGATTTGAAGGTAATGATCTAAGTGACTAAGTTGGGGAATATTTAGGTGGAATTACAAATCTTTACAACATAATAGAGTACAATAATGTAGGAGATGATTGAGTGTCCAGGATCAGTAAATGAAAGAAATGGCAGTGGGACCATCAAAAACAACTTAGGGACTGCTGTGAAGAGATATTTTGACCATGTTTTTTATCAGTTCAGAGGTACAGCTTTTTTGATAGTCTTTGCATGGTGTCTGCATTACATCAATACCTCTTAATCATGAGATATAAATGTTGTGGCAGTCCTTTGAATGGATCATTACAGTTATTTTTCATAGGGTATCATATAATGTAGTATTAGATCTTCATTAATGTTGTAAGAGTCTTGGAGATATTGGAAGTGATTGGGAGAACAAGTAGATTATGTGGTTTTCACTTAATGATTTATTGAATGTAAAAGTATTATTTATACTTTTACCTGGTCTTGGCATTACAAACACGTAGAATAGGTTAAGGAAGGTCCCAAGAACATGTGTGCAAAGTTTGGGGCTGTTTGGACAACTCTGAGAATTTTCATGTTCTGGGTACCTGGTATTTTGGTGAAAGTATTCTAAGTAAATCCCAACAAGGAATTTAGTCAGTATTTTCTAGGATTTGAAGGTAATGATCTAAGTGACTAAGTTAGGTGAATGTTTAGGTGGAAATACAAATTTTTACAACACTCCCACTCAGCTAAATGTTCATACTGACTAGTCCTAATTTTGACCTAAGATATTCAAACTTGTCTCTAGCTAATGGTTTGCTAAATATGTCTGCAATCATTTCATCTGTAGGACAGTAAACTAAGCTAACTAAGTTACTCTCTATAGCTTCACATATGAAATGATGTCTAATATCTATGTGCTTGGTTCTAGCATGAAAAGTTGGATTTCTACCTAATTGTATACATCCTTGATTATCTTGAAATAAAGTAATAGGCGTTTTTTGACATAGGCCTAAATCTGTAAAGAGCTTTCTTAGCCACATTGCTTCTTTTGTAGCTTCACAAGCTGCCATATACTCTGCCTCTGTAGTAGAAAGTGCTACGGTTGGTTGCTTTCTTGAGTTCCATGAAATTGCTCCTTTACAGTAAAGAAAGGTATATCCTGTGGTGGATCTTCTGTCTTCCAAATTTTGTCCCCAATCTGCATCAGAGTATCCCACAAGATCTTGTTCTGAGTCCTTATAAGTGTATCTTAAGCAGATATCAGCAGTTCCTTTTAGGTATCTAAAAATCCGCTTAACTGCTGCAATATGATCAGATCCATAGCTCTGATTATGTTGGCTGACAACTCCCACTGAATATGAGATATCTGGACGAGTTCCAAGCATGATATACATCAGACTGCCGACCATAGATTGATAAGGAAAGTCAGGGCTTTCAGATGGCACCAAGCTCTCTTGATATGGTTGAGTTTTGACCAAGTTAAGGTTTGTCTCCATTGGGGTAGCTGCCGGTTTACAGTCTTCCATTTTGTACTTCTTTAGTATATCTTGAATATACTTGGATTGGCTTAGGGTAATTGTCTGGGTACTTCTGTCTATGGAGAACTTAATCCCTAAGTAGTAACTAAGTTCTCCTAGATCGGACATCTTGAACTCCTTAGATAGGCTGGATTTAGTCTCTTCCAATGTTTCTAGGTTATTGGCGGCTATAATAAGATCATCCACATATAGAGCTAATAGAACTGGATTTGCTCTATCTGGCTTATAGTATATACTATAGTCAGCATTACTCCTTTTGAAACTCAAATATTCCAAATAAGAATCTATCTTGCAATTCCAGGCTCTTGGTGATTGTTTGAGACCATATAGTGACTTTTTAAGCTTGCAGACCAAATGGGGGTCATTTTGGTCAACAAACCCATCAGGCTGGTCCATATACACGTCCTCATCAAGTTCTCCATTCAAAAATGCAGTTTTTACATCCATTTGATGAATAAAAAACTTATATTTGGCTGCAATAGCCAATATTAATCTGATGGAATTAAACTTGGCTACCAGTGCAAAGGTCTCAGTATAGTCAAGTCCTTTTGTTTGAGAGTATCCTTTGGCTACAAGTCTTGCTTTGTATCTTTCAATTGTACCATCAGCCTTGTATTTTGTTTTAAAGACCCATCTGCATCCAATTGATTTTTGGTTGATTGGTAATTTGACTAAGTCCCAAGTTTGATTTTCCATCAGGGCCTGATATTCCTCAGTCATTGCAGATCTCCAAAACTTTGTCTGAGGGCTATTTAGGGCCTCTTTTACAGTCTGGGGTTCATCAATATGGACTGAATAGGCATAGGCTAAGTTTGTACCCTCATTGATATAGTAATTTGGGCTATTTCTTGTCCGATTGGATCTCCGGGCATTTAATACTGGAATGATCACTTCTGGGATATTCCTGGGCACTGATTCTGGCTGAACCACGGTTGTAGAGTCCTCTGGAGTGAAAAAATTTTCATTGTTTTGCTCTGATTCAATCCTGACAATTGGTGGACTTGAGATCAAATTTTTGTCATCATCTGATGTCATTTTTTGTGAACATTTTGAATTTTCATCAAACAACACATCCCTGGACTTGATCAGCTTCTTTGCTTTGGTATTGTAGAGTCTGTATGCCTTACTCTTATTGCAGTAGCCCAAAAATATGCATTTTACACTTTTTGGCTCAAATTTTGACTGATTTCCGGCCAGTTTTTTGGCATATGCTGTACACCCAAATATTCTTAGATGTTCTGCACTTGGTCTGTATCCATACCATGCTTCAAATGGAGTAGAATCACGAAGTATTCTGTTATAACTCCTATTTTTAAGATATACAGCAGTGGCAACTGATTCCACCCAAAAATCATAGGATAATTTTTGATCATGGATCATAGATCTTGCCATATCAATTATTGATCTGTTAGCTTGTTCTGCTACTCCATTTTGCTGTGGGGAGTATGGTACAGTAGTCTCTTGCTTTATCCCATGAATTTTGCAGAAGTGGATGAAGAGTTTTGAGGTATATTCTCCACCATTGTCAGAGCGTATTTTCTTGATTTTTTCACCAGTTTCTTTCTCCACCATGGCTTTAAACTCCCTGAACTTAGACAGAGCTTCTTCCTTTCTCTCCATGAAGTAGACCCATGTGTATCTTGTATAATCATCAATAAAAGTGATTAAATACTTCATCCCGCCTAAGGATAAATTTTGCATAGGTCCACACAGATCTGAGTGAATTAGATCTAATTTTTTCTTAGTTTTGATTAACCCAGAGCTCTTGAACGGTTGTCTGGCTTGTTTCCCATATATGCAGGCTTCACAGTGCTCCAAATTAGCTGGGGGATCAATTTTTACTCCAGAAATTAGCTGATCTTTGATCATTTTGCGCAAATAATCAAAATTGATGTGCCCAAATCTCCTGTGCCAAAGCATTGGTGTTTCTTCATTTAAGTTACTTATATTGGCTTCCAGATATGATGGAATATAAGTCAACTTGTATAGGTTCTGATCTCTGATGCCCGAAGCAATATGAGCACCATTTTGATCAGTGATCCTGCATCCAGAATTGTCAAAACTGAAACTGAGTCCTTCTGCTGTGGCCTTGCTTACAGAGAGTAGGTTCTTGGCTATTTCTGGTACATAGAGTACTTCTTTAAAGGTCAGTGTATGGCTTCCTTCACTACTTCTAAGGTTTACTTGGATAGTTCCTTCTCCCACTGCATCAAGTGTTCTATCGTTGCCCATGAAAACCTTCTTAATTGGAATTTCTTGATATTGGGTAAAAAGTTCTTTTTGGTGTGTAAAGTGTTGAGAAGCTCCAGAGTCAATATACCATGTCTGAGAATCCTTGTTTGTGGTCATATTTAGTGCAGATATGAATAGTCTATCTTCAGTTGTTGCAGCATTTCCATATTCAGGCTTCTTTTGCTGATAATCTCTCTTTTTGAAACACCGGTCTGATGTGTGTCCTTTCCTTTTGCAGTAGTTGCAAAATAGGTTGCTGTTGCCTTTGTAGGGTCTTGGATACCTCCTTTGTTGGTTATCATTGCTTATTAAAGCATTTTCTTCTTCCTTCTTATTGGCGCTTGATTTTCTTAATTCTTCATCCAGGAGCCTTCCATATACGTAATTTAAGGTCAAATCTTCAGTTCTGGACTCTAGGGCTGATACAAGGCCCTGAAACTTGTCTGTCAGGCTATTCAGGATGGTAACTATCACATCCTCATCAGTAGTTGGTACGCCCACAGATTCCATCTCATCTACCAGCAGGGTAATTCTGTTAATTAGATTTTTCATTTCTTCTCCTGGCAGCATCTTTGTAGTAAAGAATTTTCTTCTCAGATACATTTTCTTGGCAGCTGAACATGACTGGTAGGTGTCTTCCAATGCTTTCCAGGCATTTTTTGCCGTTTTTGCTCTTGAGCATTGAATTAGCAATTTGTCCTTGACATTAAGGCAAATGCAGTTAAAGGCACTTTGTTCTTTCTTCTGGTACTTTAAGGCTTCCTCTCCCATGTTTTTAGGAGGGCATTCTTCTCCCATGACAATATCCCAAAGGCCTCTTTCTTGTAGCAGCATCTTCATCTTCACCTTCCACACTTGGTAGTTAGATCCATCCAACTTTTCAGCAGAGGGAAAAATTCCAGTAATAGCAGTAGTAGACATTGCAGAGAGTGACAGCTCAGGGCTCATAACCTGTTGTAAGAGTCTTGGAGATACTGGAAGTGATTGGGAGAACAAGTAGATTATGTGGTTTTCACTTAATGATTTATTGAATGTAAAAGTAGTATTTATACTTTTACCTGGTCTTGGCATTACAAACTCGTAGAATAGGTTAAGGAAGGTCCCAAGAACATGTGTGCAAAGTTTGGGGCTGTTTGGACAACTTAGAATATTTTCACCAAAATACCAGGTACCCAGAACATGAAAATTCTCAAAGTAAATCCCAACAAGGAATTTGGTCAGTATTTTCTAGGATTTGAAGGTAATGATCTAAGTGACTAAGTTAGGTGAATATTTAGGTGGAAATACGAATTTTTACAACAATTAATTCACTTGGGGGCATCTTTGTAGCCACATATGTTTGTCTAAGATACACTTTCCTGGCAGGAAAGCATGACTAATATATATCACTTAATGCCTTCCAAGCATTCTTTGCTCTTGAGTATTGAGCTAGAAGCTTGTATATGACATTATGGCAAATGCAGTCAAAGGCACTATGCTATTTCTTCCAAGCACACTAAAGCTTCTTCTCCTATATCCTCAGGAGAACATTCTTCTCCCATGACAATTTACTGGAGGCCTCTTTCTTGCAGTAGCATATCCATCCTCTCCTTCCAGACCTGGTAGTTATATACATCTAGCTTTTGAGCTGAGGGAAAAGTTCCAGTGATATCAGTAGCAGATATCCCAGAGTGAGAGCTTGGGCCACATAGCTTTTTTAAGAGTTTTACATATATTGAAAGTGAGTTGGAGATCAAGTAGATTATATGGTTTTTGCTTAATGGTTGATTGGATGTGATGTTGTGTTTGAATTTTTACATGGTATTGGCAAACACACTCATAAAGTACAGTTAGAAAGGCCTCAAGAGCATGTGTGCTGAGTTAGTGGATGTTTGAATGAGCTTGAGTTTTCTCATGTTTGGGTGCCTGATGATCTGGTGAAATGTTGAAGTAAATCCTGACATGGAATTTGGACAAGATACTCTAAGCCTGTAGGCTATCAACTAAGGCACCAAGCTATTGGAATATTTAACCGTTACTACAAATCTTACAATGGCACTCAGGTACCAATGCTTAACTAACATATATTACCATTGCACCAAGTTAGTAAGACTTTTTCTGTCATGTCGGAGTATGATGAATTATTGTAAGCATGCAAGTAGCATTAGCCTTTAGGAGCTTGATTTGATTGTTTGAAAGCCTACAGTATGTGCTGAGAAGCTATACCATATTTAACTTCATATTATAGTAAGTTTCTGTCAGAGATTATGCTGTAGTGGAATTGACTAAAATAATTTGCAATAGGTCAGTTGTGGTAATAATGGGATTGAATTAGCCATGCAAATGCAACCAACTCTTGTACCATGCGGTAATGATATTATAAGAGAGTTACTGTACTTGGAAGAATAGGCATTCATACAGATATGTTAAACCTCGATTGGACACCTAAGCAGAATCCGACCTTGAGTAAGCAAAAGTAAAAAACGTGGCCATTGAACCGGTATTTATTTGTACGGACTAAGCAAAATCTTGGTTTGATTCGGTTTAGATCGTTTGAGTCAAAGGCCATGACAAACATGATCCTCTTGAATCATAGTCGCTTTGTTTGATGAGTATGTCACTTAACAAAAAAGCGTCTGTTTCAAGTGACAGTGCCACTTACACATCAGCCCTGTAACAGCCCCAGCTTTACCATACCTTTTGGTGTTTCAAAGATGAATCTTTGATTCATACGTTAGATTCACAGCCTTGTTGGATGAAACACCTGGCCATGGGCTACTATTTGACTGGCGAATTCTGCTTCTTGAAATGTTACCATTTTGGTCTCCAGTAGTCTATATTACCTTACCTTCCATCCGCCGTTCTGTACAGCGCCACCTCCGTTGAAATGATATTTCACTCAGTGTTTTTGGTTGGAGGTATCCTCTTGTCCTGTAGCCTTATGATGGCTCAGCCCGTAAACAGACTTGCCGAGGTTTCTGAAGAGGTGCAGGACATTGACAACTGGATCTTGAAAGACATATTCACAGATCCCCGCCTTGGGTATCTTCGCAAAGTGCTGAGTGGAAATGCTGGAGTGGAGCTGGGCGGTCGCGCCAGAGTTGCAGCCGAGGTGACCAAACAGCGTGGCCTTGGAGCAGGTTTCAACGGGAATTTCCAAGGTACAGGCTTTGCCAATAATGAAATTGGTGAAATCCAAGCTCGCTTCGGTGGAAAGGCCAAAGGAGGTGGCTCTATTGCTAGTGACTATTATGGATATGGGATAGATGTTGGTACTATACCAGTAGGTAAAACGATGTCTGATTATGATGTGAGGGATTATAGACCACATAGGACCCAATAAACCAACTGAATACTTCTCCCATGAAACTATTTCCAACCCGTCCACTCGCAAGAGCATCTACTTTACTTGCCCCTCGGCTTGTTTGTATTTCATGTCTAGTCTCTTTTATGCGACGATACCTTACCCAATGCACGAGCTGCAGGCTTAGACAATATTGAGTGATTCATTTCACATAGATACAGAAGGAATTGCTCCTTTCTATTGCACCTATATTTCCAAGATTGAGGGCTTCACTTCTGAAAGCCACAGCCTCGCGTGTTAGATGAAGCATGTCAACTGGTTGCCATTGGCCTTTGTTGCAGCTCACTCTGCGATATTCATGACTCAATAGCTATCAAAGGCCTCTGATGTTGTTGTTATTATTATTATTTGAAGCAACCTAGAAATCTGGTTTGAAAATCTCCTGGCCCGAGGTGCGTCTTCGCAGTCCGATTTTGTAGTATGCGCCATTTGGCTCGTGATCAGCTTGTTCTGCTTCAAGGTAGCTCGAATACTACATACAATGATAATGCCCAGTATATACGTTGCAGTCAACTCGAACTATTTATTCAAACAATAGCTACAAAGTGAGACTTGATCTACGAAGATTCATTTCGATCAATCAACATAGATATGGTTGTCAGGACCAGGAACGTAGTCAACATAGCTGTCATCGCTATCCCATCCAACACCATCATCGTAGTCATCCCAAGCGCGATAACGAGGTGTGGAGATGCCACCAAGGTATCCTCGGCCAAGACTTCCACCATAACGAGGAACGTAACCAAATCGAGATCCATATCGGGAAGCAGGGCCATAGCGAGGAATGGAGCCATAATCTCCTCCTAGCCCACCTTCATACCCGCCAAGCCAAGTACCAGGATACCAGCTGGAATCCCGGAATTGGCTTTTGGCCGATACCTCTTCGGTGCCTTCGGTAATTGGAGCCTCCTGCGCAAAGAGCGTTTGGGCAAGAGCCAAAGTAGTGAAACCGAGAACAGCAAAGAACTTCATAGCAGGAGAAGGAGGGTAGGAGCGACTGCAAGTGATGTGAGCAATGGGGTTTGTGTGCCTTATATAAGCCCTTGGCAATGTTTCAGAAGATGTTGGATGGTGCTTAATACCAGGTAATGGTTGCTAGAGAATAGAACACAGTGATTCAGATTCAAAACCCAAAGCTCCCCAAAAATGCGCAACATGCCACAGGTGAACGTGGCAATATACTTCAATATCGATGGTTCTGACTTATTTCCTATAATAAATTAGTTCAACAATAATGGGATGACTGTCTGTGGGCAAAGCGCTGCAGATGAGGAGACATATATTCCCCAGCTCAAATCGATGGTAATGATTTGAACAGAGTTTCGTAAAACGAGGCTAAACATTTAGTTTGCATATCTCATATATGTAGGATACTTTTCGCCATCTGTGCATCTTTAGACTTGAACTTCAATTCATATCTATATCTCTTACTAAGACATGCAATAGGTTTCAAATTGACACACAGGGATGCTCTTAGCAGGCAGCATGTGGAATGGTGAAATGCATAAGTACTATTTAGAAAAATTATAGGGGCCGACGTATTGTATGTCACAAGGCCACATGGATCATGAAAATCAAAAATGGCCTTTGCCGTCGCATCAACCTAAAGCCCGTTTAGTACTATTCTGGCTGTAATTAGCGCCAGTTTTGGCCAGGGTTTCATTGTTGAGAAGATACTACACAGAAGTGTATCGGTAAACGATTGTCGTTTGATTCTGCATAAACATTGAGTGCAACTTTAATAGTACCCTACTCTACTTCCACCTATTACTTGTGTTTTGTGCGACACTAGTACTTCGATAGCACTACCTGACCCCTTCCCTTGATGATGCATGCTTGTTATCAGAAGTGGGTGCGGTGAGTGTGGTGAGTGATGCAAATGATCAGTGCCACAACATTTATATGTGCTCACACAAGATGCACACACATTGATTAGTGAAAAATGAAATGCCGATGGCTCGACTCCTCAGCCTGGACTAGGTGTTTGACTTGGCTTGTCAGAAATCGTGGAATCAAATGACCATGACTGCAGCAGTCCTGACCCCTGTTAAATTTTCATATTCGTGTCAACTATCATTCTTTGTATTGGAAGTGGTTGTGAATACGGAGAGTAGGAGGAATGCAGTACAAGGCTATGTCTCCATAAATACTGTTTTAATCTCTTGGAGGCTCACCTGGGCCATATGATGGTATATCAAGTAACATCATACTACATATTAAATTTCTGATTTTATACAGACACCTTGTGATTTATGCAAAGATCTGGGTGACTAGACCAAGTACTGTGCAGATGTTGAAGAGAAGGAAAACCATCATTCAAACGAGAAAACGATTGGAATTGAGCTATTGCACTGAGCAATGGACATTATCTACGGGATCAATCCAATATTAAATGGTTTCCCAAATATAATTGTGGTGGGAGAAATCAATGCTTCTGTTTGCCTTGTATGGACCCGACTCTGATTGTATACGATTTCTGTGCCACTCACTGGTACCATGTCATAGATAAGATACAGGGGATGAAGCGAATCATATATGTATGAAGACGCTGACAAAAACAATGGCATTGCTGTTAATTACTTTTCATCGTTTCAAATTTCCACGATTTGTGCATCTTGTTTATGAACCATGTATGATGAGATCGAAGGCTACATATTCCGTTTCATCATTACTGGGGAGTACAAATACATATGCATCAATGATGGTGCTTTAGAGATTAGAGACGGTCATTTTCTGAATGGTTCCGTATTCATTGGAGCTCCCAGCTGTTTGATGCTCAACGAAGAAGGAGTTGACGATTACGAAGCTATTCCGAGAACCAACACCCTCATCGTTCAGAACAATGCCGTCAGCTTAAATCACGAACAGAGCAACGAGTTTGTCCAACTTGAATACCATCCCGACTTCGATGAAGATATCGAATTGCTTGTCTTCAAACATGGCGACCAATATCTGGACGAGAGTCTGCAATTCCAAGATGATCCGGATCGGGCGCTGATTGTGCAGTTGGCCTATTTGGATACTCTCAATGACTACACCGCTCCAGACATCACTCCAAGCCCTTCCGGTGATCAGCTCGTGTCAGCAGATGGAGTGAGCCTATTTACTCCAGATGCCAAATTCAAGCTAAGTATATGTGGTGAAAATGGCATGTGTTCCACTGATCTGTACGAAGGCTTCTTGATATTTGGCTCGCACAACTATTCACAAGGCATCACATTCCGTATTGACGTTGATGATGATATATACGTTAGATCTGCATTTGGCGACATTGGCTATCTAGGTATCGGCGTGGATGAAGAGACCCTGAGCTATGAGGCTGCCGAGCACCAACAACACAATGCGTTCACAGTTTGTGATAGATGCACCAATCTGTACAAGATACACTTATTTGATCAGAAGCCGCAGCTCAATATCAAGCTGATTCCTACAAAATATAAGAGCATGTTTGTGATCTCGGATGGAATGTATTTCTATAGTGTAGAGTTCTTCAAAGCGAGTTATGGAGAGCCGTTGAGAGTGAAAACAATGGATGAGGCGACAGTATTTCAGTTTATCTCTCTATAATATGACAGTCACTATCAGAATCGAGTAATATACAAAGATTAATTACCAAGGATCCCGTTCTATTGCATCATTCATATTACGAAGCTTACTAACTGCCTGATGGAAATGAATTTAAAGTGGAAATACACATCGGTAGCGATACTATCGAGACCGTTGGAGAGCAGCAACTTCCGTATGGAATGAGAACTATGTCTAAAGTTTCGATATCGCTCAAGGGTTACATTTGATAATCTTCTATTCTATCCAATAAGTTGAAGAGGAATGCGATTGTATTGGGCATCTAGCCAAGGTTGGCGACTCTACCCTTCTCGGGTTGGTGAGTATTTCGCAGCATTGACCAAAAGTTCATGTTTGTATTAACTGCCGCACAACAAATATCAAATTTTGGGATTTATTCCTATTCTCTGGGATTCTAGAATATCATCAGATGATGAGCTCATCCTTGGAGTTTTGCTGGAAGTATTCGTGGGTATGGTTCAATAAAGCGAAGCAGAGGTGATTACTCCATAGCTGCCTTCTCTCAATGTGATAAAAACTCTTCTGCTCAAGTTTGACATTACGTTTTTGGAATATAACCTTCAACTCATCTCGGGCTTGATTTATTCCAATACATGTCAAGATATGCAATGCATCGAATTATATTTGAATCATGTATTTTCAGATCAGTACAACGCTAAAGTCTACAGATATTACTAGTAACCTTTATCGTGTGCGAATTCTCCAATAGACTGAATGTTGGTCCTCAGCGTAGAAGTGATCTGTGCACTAACCATGGCATTGCCGTGGGTTATGGATATTTCGTAGCTTATACATCACTGAGAGAGGCGAGGCTGAGGGGAATGTCAAGATCCCTTTCGTCTCATCTTGCCACCATTATACTCAACAACACCTGAATAGATATGCTGCACTAAATTCACTATGTTCTGCCTGTAAAATAGCCTCAATATCACCGCCACCCTCGGCGCCTGGTGTTGTCAGGAGCGACCCCCAGATGACATGGCTCTAGGAACTCGACTTTGCACTTAGAATTTTGGGTTCTTTTATTAAGCGAAAAGCAAGAGACGACCCTAGATGATGGACACAATGAATATGCTTAACCTGCTTTGAACAGAAGGATGGCAATTTGGCCGAGGTAAAAATAGATGAAATGCTTTGTCTCTATATACAGGAAGAGGGGATTAGAAACAGCCTTATTGAATTCACAAAAGGAGAAATACCATGTGTCACGTATGAGCCAAAACTTCTGCCAACAATACAATGCCAGGTGGGGTTGTATTTTTTGTCGAACTCCCGTTTGATATAGGCAGCGATATCCTTTTCGATGGTGTACTTTTCCATGGCTTGACTGGTGCATTCAATCGCATCTTGCTGCATCTCTTCGGTCATGTCCGCATTTTTTATGGTAGCCTTACGCTCCGCCATGGTTCTTTGATATATTGCTGAACAATAAGGAGGATAGGTATGGATAGCTGAGATGAAAGCTTATGTAAAACGAAAAGGCTAGGTGTACACAAGCTACTCCACCAATGAGGTGCACATTCCTGGATCCTATATTTGGGCAGGGGAGATAGAGTCAAGAATAAGACTATTTTTTATATCACTGGGAGTACTGTTCTAAACAGCTTATTCAACTGATGATTCACACCAATTATGGATACGATCATATGCGATGATAATGGAGAATGATAACATGCATGCATTACCCCGTAGAAATGAAAGTGTATGTAGAGCATACTTCTCCATATACATCCAAGATGATCCGTACAACATCCGTACCCTGTGTCCCATCACCAGTATCACGTAAGGCTTGCTGGCATGATCAGACAATTCGAAGGACGTGTTGTCGGTCAATATGGCACTCATGTGTTGGCAAGGGCAATCGCCTGGTTGAGGCGGGTCGCTTCAATGGAACCACTATATATGCATTTATTAGACTGATTACCGAACGACTGAAGATTACCGTTAACGATACACTAATTGACTGAAGCAGGCAAATCTACAAATACATCTAACAGCGGTGAAATCTCAAGATTGGTGACCTGATACAAGTCGTTCACTACCTGCACTTGAAATTTCAACGGGAAGCCAATCCGTTCGCTGGATGTTTCATCCAACTGAGCTCCAATTGCATTTGTGGATAATTGCACTCGGTAGGAGTCACAGAACGATGTGCCCAGGTACTTCTTCGACGTTGGAGTCACCGCATAAACGTTGAACATTCTGAACCGGGTCGAATCCCACGATATAGTCAGCTGGATTTGGTAATCCACCTTCGATTCTATCCCGTTGAACACAGGCCCTTTGACGATTGCTTTCGAACTCCTGAGGTTTAATGGCTGTGGCAACTCTGAGATGTAGAACAAATCGCTCATGAGATTAGCCAAATCCACCTCCTTGTACTTGATCTTACGCTCTTGGTATATCTTAATTTCTCCGATATGGAGCTGATGTAACGTGGTGTCAGGCGCTGAGATCAGCCCTTTTATTATTACCACGCCGTCGATTTGAGTCACTCGGGTGTCCTTCAACTTGCCAAGGTCGAACACTGCAACTGACCAATCTGTTCCTGGAATCTCTCTCTCAAATAAAGGTGCCATTGGAGGGTTGTTTTCAAATATTGTCCCCGTCACACCATCCCCGCTCGGGGATAAGTATATGTAGCGGTCATCTTCCAGACGTAACCTAAGCAGCAGGTTCAACTCCATACGGTGGCTTAGAATCTGTCCGTGATCATAGACCACAGAGAGCACAGTGTAGTCTGAAAGCGCGACGTTCGTATCAAAAATCGGGAATAAGGATACCGCATCATCGATAAAATCTTGGGAGATGGTTTCTATTTCTAATCGGTAGCTTGAGCCGCCATAGAAACTAATTTCGTTGGTTACTGAAGAATTCAAGATTAACGGGGCCTGGGATATGATTTCTGTCGCCCAATTACGATACGTAGGTACCAGGCTTTGCTGGCTGAAATTCAACCAACTACCCTTGTGAACAATCTAAAGGCATTGTTAGTGTAAATACTGCTTCCTGGCAATTCTTAAATTATCACCTTTCCATGTATAGAAAATTGAGTCCCAATGCCTTGATCAAAGTTGGTAACAAATTGGATATCTCCAGGAGCAACATGCGGTTTGACAAACTGCGAAACACTATGGTGGTTTACTACAAAAAACTTTTAGCTTTCTTCGGAGACCAAACGAGCATCCTCTGACCCGAGCATACTTACACCCATTTCCAATCCAAAACTTTGCTTCATTGTCTGTAAAATTTCGACCTTGGAAGTTTTCATATGTCCAGGCTGGAGCAAATATAGCAGCGGAGATGGACGCGTCTGCAATGACGTGAAGCGCCTAAAGAACCATAAATATTGTGGAGTTGAATGCTATAATACAATACCGTCCAGATTGGCTACCACCTTGTATGTATCGAACATTCCACCACCGAAGGTATTTCGCCCATGAACATCGATTCCAGCAAAGACGTCAAACTTCCGATTCTCTCCAGCTGCTAGTGAAGATACCTTAGGGTATAGTCTACCCCATGTGTAATTCAAGAAGATCCCATCACATACATCAAAGAATGGAAGGTTCAACAGGTTTAATCGATTTTGCCAGGCCAGGAGCCCCTCTACAGTCACAGAATCGTACCTGGACAAGGAACTCCGTTAGCCAACATTCGAGATATATGGATCAAAAAGTGGCGTTTACCATATGACTTTAGAATTGGGGACTTTTTTGTGCATTTGCTCCGTCAATATACGGATGAAGCTGATCATGTGTTCTGTATCTTCTTCAAGGTTGAGAAACACGTTTTCAATATTTAACAGCCAACCATCGAACCCGTAGCACGCAGCTACATCGGCTAATGTAGATTGCCCGTTGGATTAGCACATAATCGCGAGAATGTGGCTTTTGTGAATGCAATCAACCAAGCCAGCCGCAACGAACTACTTCAATAATGAGATCACCAACCTAGCTGGTTTGCATAAAACTCCGCATTTTTGAGTAACTTGCTAGTCTCTTGAGCACCCTCCTCCCACTCGGTTATAAATGTACCCTGAAACAAAACCAGCATTATACCTCAATTCTGGTAGTACCAACAGCCATAAACACCAACCAAGACCGGGACACCGTTCTTATGTGCAGCGTTAATCCACGTAACAGGAGGGATGGTCACTCGATGATGAGAGAAATAGACAAAATAATCCAAATATTGCCAATATTGGAGATTATATTTCTCCCCTACTGCTTCACCCTGAACTGAGCAGTCCTCATTGTATCCTAGACAGAAGAGGAAACAGCACACAATTAATTTGGAGGATCTGAGTACTTCTGATATGTGCACTTTACCGCCCGCCATGTCATGGCAAACCAAAACTTTCCCGGGTATCTTCTTCCAGTTGTCAGCGAACTCCTCTCTTTCAAGAGTGCTACGCTCTGGTCGATTGGCCAAAGGGAGAGATCTTGCAAAAGTTTGCCAAAACTCATCGGCAGTACTATCCCACTTATCCAATTCACTCAAGTTGTAAATGGGACGTGACTTTGGTAGGGTTTCTTCCATATTTCTAAAGTAATTGCTTCACTTACTGAACTAACGAGCCAGCTAGGGTATATAAACAGACCGTTCGTAAGCCCAATAGGGATATTACTATTTATAGGGGAAGGCACTTCCGTAATAGATTCACACATTTTTGGGTTTAATTGTCAGAATATAGCCTAAAGTTCTGGGTTGTTGATATAACTTATTACATTCAGTATTCTACTTAGACACTCGGACAGGCAGATGAATTAATTACCCAGAGAGGGGTTTTAGTAAGATTCTAGGTCATCCATTCAAATCAATTGTCACAGAGGGGCCTACTCGTGCAGATTGATGATTTCTTATTCATTAATTTGGCCTCCGTCGCTATGGTCAAGCCAGTAGTGAATAATATCCAATGCGTATGGGTCATTCCAAGAGTGTAGTATTTTATTTAATTGTGGTCTAATGATCATTAATCGCAGATACTGTTTAGCACAACCACGAGAAGAAACCCTCAACCTCTTAGGCTTGCTGTTGTAAATTATAATGATGTTTCTCGGCTTGAGTAATCGCAGTCATGTTGGACATCAATTTGTTCATTGTTTCCTCATACTCCTTCTCGGGCACGGAATCGTAGACAATCCCTGCTCCTGCTTGCAAATAGGCTACACCATCCTTGAACACCATGGTGCGAATGGAAATGCACGTATCCAAATCTCCAGAGTAATTGAAGTGGCCTACGGCACCGGCGTAAATACCGCGCTTCTCCTTCTCCAACTCGTTGACCAACTCAATCGCACGGATTTTTGGTGCACCTGAAACAGTACCAGCTGGGAAAATGGATCTAAATGCGTCAAATGGTGTTTGATCTTCACGAAGCTCACCACTGACATTACTAACAATGTGCATTACATGGCTGTAGCGCTCGATATGCATCAGCGAGTCTACTTTCACAGTCTCTGGGCGGCACACTCTGTTGACATCATTACGACCAAGATCAACAAGCATGACATGCTCAGCAACCTCCTTCTCATCTGCTAGAAGGTCAGCAGCCAAAGCGTCATCCTCCTCCGGAGTCTTTCCACGCTTACGAGTGCCGGCAATGGGATGAGTATAAACGATGTTATTTTCAACCTTGACGAGCATCTCCGGAGAGGCACCAACCACGTGGAAATCGTGGAAGTCGAAGTAAAACATGTAAGGTGCCGGATTAACAGTGCGAAGATGTCTATATGCATTGAATGGGTGTAGAGAAGTGGGGCGAGCCAGCCTTTGCGACGGTACCGCTTGGATGATATCGCCCTTGACGATGTGCTCCTTCAGGTTTTTTACAAAATATTCATATCCCTCTTGACCAACATTCGAGGTATAATCCTGTCCCAATTTGATTGGTGGCTGCTCGGGCAACGGGATGTTGTCCTCATTTAATCGCTTCACAACCTCCATAATCTCGGCGCTAGCCTTGCTATATTTGCTTTCTAACGAATCGAGATGATCAGGGTCACACTTGATATGACTAACGATCTTGATTAAATGGTGAAGATGATCGAAAATAATCATTGTATCGCAGAACAGGAAGATGCTCTCGGGGATTCCAAGTGTGTCCTCCATGTCTCTGGCCGTGCGGGGCTCGAAATACTTTATGCAGTCGTATGAGATGTATCCGATGGCGCCACCTAATATGTCAACCATCAGTAACCGCAAATATCAGTGTGCCACGTTAGCCGAGTTACCTGTGAAAGAAGGGAGCCCAGGTACAGGGACGAATTTGACGTCTTTGAGCTCGTGCTCAACAGCAACCAAGGGGTCTCCTTGGATATTCTCGTTATCGCCGGTTTTGATAACCTTCTGAGCGTCTTCAAATAAACATCTTAGCAAAGCGAAGGCTTTTCCTAAGCTGAAATGCAGTACTCACCAAAACTAATAAAGGAGTACCGCCCGATTTTCTCTCCGCCGGTAACCGACTCTAACAAAAATGAGTGGACGCCATCCTTTCTCAGCTTCAAATAAGTGGAAACTGGGGTGGACAAATCGGCCGACAGTGCGTGATATATAGGCACAGTGTTTCCTTTTCCCGAGGAAATTAACTCTTTTACCTCTTCGTAGGCAGGTGTGATATCAAGCTAGACGTTGTTTTTGTAAAGGTTAATATCTTCGGTTGTTGTGTAGATACCGCAAGTTATACTAGAGTACCTGCATATTATTAGGGCACTAGCACTCACTGTGAAAAACTAAGAAATGGAGAGGGAAATGTCGAGTTAATGTAGTCAGTCGAGGGTAATGGGCCAGCTTGATTCTTGATAGATAGACAATGATGATGGAATGATGTTGAATGACTCAAGGAGTATATTGGGTTATTTTGATTAATATGGTAAGGATGGATCCTCGGCGGAATGCTTGATTCCTCTCTGCGATTGCTAATTAGTCGATTCATGAATTGTGGATCTAGGAAGCCTTAAGCGGAGTTCTCCAGAGTCCACAGCAACACACAATTTTAATATTAGGCTCAATTGAAATAGGAAACCTGAATCAGAACAGGTTTCTCTCATCAACATCACAAGTTGCGGCCTGGCATATAGATGTATAGACAATGGCTAAATTTAGGCGAGCCGTAGGCTTTCGTGATAGTTGAAGACCAACATGGATGCCTATTCTACACCGAACTTTTCGATATCTATATACGTCTGCCCTGGTAGATTTCACCTACCACCAACCATATGCTATAGCGTTTTAACTTCTACACCGATGGCAGGCCCGTAAATTACTGCACGATACTGGGAAACGAGCTTGTAGGTGATATTTGGAACTACTGGAAAGAACGAACGTAGACGGAGTTTCGAATGGCGAACGCTGGTCATTATACTCTATCTTACTACAAAAGGTATTAGTACATCTCCAGCTTAATATATATACAAGCACACAGCGTGCCCTGGGTGGATTTCCTGAGGAAAAGCGGTGTAGGTAAAGTCCCGAATTACATGTCGATTCCATACTATCCATAACCCAATCATCATGCCCGCAGTGACTGAGGTTATGTGCCAATCGTAGAAGGTGGCTTAACTCTAACTATCAAATTGACCATTTTCGTATCGCGCTACAGGCAACAAAAGACAGTTTTATTTCCCTTTTGACATAAATTACAGTTTGGTTGGTGCTACCTGGTTAAACAATGGAGGCACCAGAGATGTAGAACCATTTATCGATAGAAGAATCGATAGGGGCAGGTGCCTTACGAGAGTCAGCGGGAATGCTCTTGTATGAATCGTCGTCGACAGTGACCTTGTAAGGGGATCCCTCGACAGTGGTATTTTGAAGAGCCAAGTCATAAAGCTCACCCTTGGGAGGGATAGCACCGGTAATCAAACGCTTCCATGCCTCGTGAGTTTCCAGAACAACGTCCGTGGCATATTTCTTGTTCTTGGGTTTGCCGGAGAAGGCAAATTGATTTTCAGGCTTGCCATCAGGAATCTTATAAATACGGAACCATTCGTTTGTAGCACGAGTCAAACCGGGGAGGTGCTTCTCAACATCTTCGATATCATTGAGTTTATTAGCCAAAGGGTCATTGATATCAATGGCGATCACTTTCCAATCAGTTTCACCCTCATCAAGCAGGGCCATAACACCGAGGATCTTGACCTGCTTTACTTGGCCAGTAAAACCAACTTGCTCACCAATCTCAAGAACATCGATAGGATCATTGTCACCACGAGCCTTAGTCTCGGGGTGAGAATGGGTAGGATCCTCCCAAGTCTGAGGGAATGCACCATAGTTCCAGATGTAACCGTGATGAGGGAAGCAGTTACGAACATATCTCAACTTTCCTTTCTTGACATCTTGCTTGATTCCGTTGAAGGGCTCGCCAGTTGCAATTTCCAGCTTGGCATTGGTCCAGCGAGGGATCTCGACAACCATGTTGTAAACATTCTTGGTATCGTTCGCAAAGAGAGGAATATCGTGGAACGGAGAAATGATCTTGTCATCCTTCTCTATTTCAGACCAATGTTAGATACGGGAAGCCGATGGCATGTTGCTCACATCCCGAACTTACCAAAGTAGACACGGTGCTCCAGGGTGTTTGGTGCCCCAAGGATACGATTCTTAATTTCAGCCATGGTTTGCTTACAAGACCGGAGGATAGCAACTCCAACGGAGACAGACGCTACGATTTATAGCAATCGACCATTGAAACACACCACCCCAACCATTGGAAGTAGTACTTCGTCGATGATGTACTGCCAGCTACAGACTTGTAGTATAGAGTGGAGACAGCCGTAAGAAACGTAATCCATATTGACCAATTGGATGTACCCAATTATTACACATTAATTTCCCCTATCATCAACAAGGAGTCAGAAATCAGTACCGGACTGTCTGCCACGGTCTAACCTATCACTGCGAGCTTCTTTAACCGAACCCCATACTCATGTTACATCAGCTACCAATTGGGAAAATTAAGTTGTCACCCGAAACTCAGCCTTCTAAAACATCCTGGTAACTCGAATTATGCATGTAGCTGAGTGCTGGATGTTAGCTATACCCATTCGGTACTTCACACAGATAGTCTTGTGACATTTTACAGGAAAGTTGCTATATGGTCAGATCCATCACATGTATCTTTTCAGTGCTGTACTTGCCCCTGGATTGGAATGGGTTGGGAACCGATTTCGCAGGTGACGGGTAACCATGTATTAAGGAGAGTCCTTTATTAAATAGATATTATGTATAGTACACACAAAGAATAAACAAGAGCCCAACGTTTCCGCTTTAATTCATCTTTTTGATTTTGTCTAGCAGGTGATTTATCTGGCCTCGCATAACAGGTTGCCCACGGGCGTTCTTCTCTGTGTACTTCTTTTTGAGATTATGACGCTTCTTGTAGTACGCCACACGATTTTTCTGAGCATCTTCACGCTCTTTGCGCTCAGCCTAAATAGAGTTGAGCTTGTAAGGTACTGGATGCATTAAGATTCTCCAGAGGGACTTACATCGATAATCGCCTGGCGCTCACGTTCTTGGCGCTCCACCTCGGCCATCGCGCGCTTGTAAGGATTGGGCTTAGAGGGACTTGATGGTGACAAAGCGTGAGAATTTGGGCCAAAAGATATCAATCAGATCTGCAAATACTTTTTTTGTGCTTGAGGCTGCTTTTGCTTTGCCTTACTGGGAATTTCGGTGGCATTTTCGTCAGAAGAGCCCTCCTTGTGTTCTTCGTGTGCTTCAGCCTCAGGAGCATCCTCCTCAAAAATCTGAATCGCACGAAATTAGCTGCATGTTGGATTCAAACAATACCAAAAAACGTACACTTTTAAGATGCTCGGGGGTTTCTAGGAGGTCGGTTTCGTTCTTGATGGCTTTGTAAAACTCCTTTTTTACCTTGGCATTATGAATCAACTTCTGTTTGATTTTTGTCACTGTGTAATTCCAGATGGTCAGTACTGTTATATTGGGGTAGACTCAATCTCGATGATATTCACCTTTGTTAGTGTAAACAGCACCACGCTCTCTCCCACGACTACCGATGGCTTTGAAGCCGCCTCTAGAGCCCCTTCTCTTGTTAGGACCGCCGCGCTGAACACCTGAGCTCATTATGGTCTATCCAAGTGTGTAACAAATAGCTAACTAAGCGCTTTCTAAAGCTAAATGAAATTTTGCTATCTGCTATTCAAAAAAAAAGAAAAAAAAGGCTCCTCAGTAACCCAGAATATATAATTTCGGAATAGCTGCGGGCCGCTCTATTCATCACATTCTAGTATGGAAATTGGTGTGATGTGATGTGCTGATGGGTCTAATGCTACTACAAATACCACTTGAAGATTCAGTGCACTACACTGTAAATCCCTTGACATGGTTGTTGAGCTGAGCGCTTACCGAGCTGCGTTTTGGGTTACATCTTTGGTCTGATTGATTCTGTTGAGGTGACTTTGTTCAATGGCTTGTGCTTGTTGTAGAGCTCCTTAATGGGCAGGATAAATTGCGTGGAATCATTAAATACTTGTGATTTACATTTTGAAAGAGATCATGTTTTGCTAGATGTAACATGATTGTAGCGATTGTCAATTTAGGTAATTGAAATATCGTGATCCGGTAGTCTTGTGATGTCGACCAATGGGAGGAAATAAAAATTACGGTTGTTTCGTCAGCGGATCATTATCATTGGAATACCTAATTAAAATCGAACGTATACACTTTATGTAACTGCTCCCTGATGATGATAATTTTCAAACTGGCCCTGTCTTTTTCTCTTTAACACAAACTTGAGGTACGCGAACTCAACCAAGTCCTATCATAAAACCAACCTCATATCAGCTATTTCCCTAGTTTGTAAAGTCTTGTATCTTCATATCGGATTCATCACTTACTTTATTAGATTCCACCAAATCTTTTAATCCTAATAAAAGTTCGGTACCAACCAGAACTTAATTGTTACCTACCTAGTAAACATGAATGATCAAACGTACGTATATCTCACTCTATTGCAATCTTACTTTGAAACCTTTATCAGATCTACCTTGACTTTACCATGACGTACACCGACATGATGGACTAATACCCTGCCTTCACTTGATCTAGTCATGCTCAGCTCGCACATCTTGGTGTCACCCCCCCTATCTCGCTAAATCCCCCTACTCAAAGGGAAATAGAGGTTACCGACTCTCTCGTGCAAACATTAAAGGATTTCGGTCTCTTTGAAAGTGAAGAAGAGAGTAAGCGAAGGTTTGTATCCCATATCTTGGTCAAAGAGCTACGATAAGTGCCTTGTCAACTAATGCTGATAATATATTTTGTTTTATCTAGAGAGATTGTGCTCGGAAAGCTGGATCGACTTGTCAAAGAATTTGTGTACGAAACGAGCATCAAACACAGTCTGCCTGAATCAATTGCATCGGAAGCAGGAGGGAAAATCTTCACTTACGGTTCATACCGTTTGGGTGTACATGGGCCAGGTTATTGAGCATTCTTCATGATATATATGTAGCTAAGCGGGATCATTTCTAATCGTATAACACCTCCTCAGGCACCGATATTGATACGCTTTGCGTGCTGCCTAAGCATATCGAGCGAGAGGATTTTTTCACCCACATGTATGATAAACTGAAAGCAAACCCTGAAGTCACCGAATTATCCGTTAGTATTGCATACTTCTCTTTACTGTTTAAGTCTCAAAGCCCTTAACGTTCTCTCATATGCAGTGCGTTGTCGATGCTTTCGTACCCATTATTAAAATGCACTTTTCCGGCATTGATGTGAGTGACAATGATGACACTGGCCAGTACAATACTTCTGGGATACTGAACTCTTTGCGTCCCTAGATCGATCTGATCTGTGCGCGATTAGGTCTACCTTCAGTTCCTGACGACCTGGAGTTGTTCGACAACAACTTGCTTAAAAACTTGGACGAGAAATGCGTGAGAAGTCTTAATGGTCAGTGTTGTATTTGCGTATCCACCACTTCATTGTAACTAATGTTTCTTTAGGATCTCGAGTTACCGATGAAATTCTCAGACTCGTGCCAAACATCCCATCGTTTAAAATGGCGTTGCGTTGCATCAAGTTGTGGGCCAAAAGTGGGTTCATACCGTCGCTATCTATCTACGCTTACGACCAATTGCTAACCATTAATTCAGATAGAGCAATTTATGCCAACATCATGGGATTTCTGGGTGGTGTAGCCTGGGCAATGTTGGTTGCCCGCGTATGCCAGCTGTACCCAAATGCCAATGCTGGTGGGGTTGTTTCCAAATTCTTTCGTATCATGTACCAATGGTATGTTAGAGTATAGCTCACAGTTGTGCGATCGCTTTATCAACCGTTCATATCTCCAGGAATTGGCCTCAGCCTGTCTTGCTGAAGCAGATCGAAGAAGGCCCTCTAATGGTTCGCGTTTGGAATCCAAAGGTAACGCTATGTACCTTTGCTTCTTATATATAGCTTGTAGCTAACTCGTGTTCTAGATATATCTTTCTGACAAAGCGCACAGAATGCCTATTATTACCCCAGCATATCCATCAATGTGCTCAACACATAATGTTAGCCAGTCAACTCAAATGGTGATGACAGCTGAATTCAAGCGAGGTATGCGTGCCATTGCCATTGTTCCTATTTGAGACATCATAGGTAACTTAGTTCTTGTTAGCTGCTGACCTGGTCGATAAAATCATGATCGGCAAAGCTCAATGGCCTGAATTGTTTGAGAAGCATGATTTCTTCTTCAAATATAAGTGGTACTTGCAAGTTATTGCTTCTTCCGACTCCGAAGAGAATCAACTCAAATGGTATAATGGCTTGACAATCATTAGAGAGAAGGTTATGTCTAACCTTTTTCTGTAGGTCTGGCACTGTAGAGTCGAAAATCCGTCAACTGGTTATGAAGCTCGAAAATCTGGAAAGTATTGTTCTAGCACACCCTTTCATCAAAGGGTTTGATAAAGTCTTTCGTTGTAAATCGGACAGTGCCAAGCACGATGTAGCCCACGGTATCTTCAACGCTGGGGTGGAAGTTCCCGATGCGAACAAAAACGATCCACCAGAAGAAGGCTCACTTACCGTACATACATCCACTTTCTACATTGGTTTATGTGTTGAACCAAGACCCGGTTAGTAGATTCATTGAAACCCTTCAACCTTCACATCATATCCTGATACTCTGGTGAATACGATAGCTGGCCAAACCGGACCAAGAAAGCTTGATATCTCATGGCCTATACAAGACTTCGCCAAAATGGTCAAATCAGCCGAGTCTTATGACGAAACATGCATGTCTATCGCTGTTCGACATATTAAGAGGTTGGCTCTCTGGTCCTGCATCTTACTTCTTCGTAGCTAATCTCACCACTCCTCCGAATTAGCAACGCTCTCCCATCTGACGTGTTTGAAGGTGATGAAAGAGCGAAGCTGAAGAAGCGGGAAAAGCATGCCAAGGTTGGCTCTGGTCATTTGTTGCGCGTTTAGCACGGGTCCTAATTTTAAATTTAGAACAAATCTCAGGCAAACACTCCCGACAAGCCTAACAAGAAGTTAAGAAGCGGCGGTGCATCCAAGAACGAAAGCGATCTAGGTTTGTCCCCTGGCACACCGTCTGCCGATGACCATATTCGCACTCCTGCTTCCGTCCTCTCTTCTCCGGGCACTGGGTTCCGCGATATTACACCTCAACCACCCTCCGCAGCGTCTCTTACTCAGGCAGATATAAATAATGCTCAAAACCAAGTAACCCCCATTGTAGACCAACAGATTACGCCTGAAATCGAGCCCCAAACCACCGAAGATGTTGCAACTTCTTCAGAGTAAGTTGCGCTAGAGAAGCACCAGTCATGATTAACCACTAAAGTGATGAAAATTTTGCTATGTAGGGCTATAGTGTCGCTAGATGTGCCTACTCAAGTCAGTCCACCTCCAGTCGAGGACGTAGTCGATCTGACATCGTCAACAGAAGCAACCTCATTCTACAATGCCGACGCACCCAAAAAAACTGATATCAAATTAGTTTTGAAGAACTAAACTTACCATTCCGGCTCAGATCAAAGGGTAAAGAAATCTCCACTGATTCGTGAGTTAATATTTTCTCTCTATTAGCCTTTGTTTTACATTCACCATTCCGAATTTTATGACATTCCCTTTCTCCCTGTTTAGAAGCTAAGGGTGAAGATTTTTTGGTTGCCTATCTCAGCTTCATCGTATGTGCTGTTCATACTTGACTGTCGTTGAAATTTTGGCCAAGCAGTCATCTTCAATTTCCTTTATTTCAACAACACCGTTTGATGCCCTCCCCAATATTTTCTCTCGGGTCCTTAACTTCATATTTGTTTTACTTCAGATTGTACAAAACAAAAAAACTTAAAAACGTTCACCGTCCTTGTTTTAGTTAGCTTTTCTTCCAACTGTTTCCCCATGCTCTATGTGCATAGATAGAATATCTTTTCAATTACTTCTTAGTTCTAGTTTATCCTTTTATCACGTTTCGGCTTGACCCGTCATTTCAAGTAAGTAACAAGTATCAAGTGTAATACTCGGTCAATCTTCCATTTACTTCTTGGTACATACTATTAATAAAGATGAGCACCCAAAAGAAAGAGACTGTAGCTTTAGCTCCGTAGCTCTCTAAAAGAGGTACTGGCCAAAATGAAGTTACTGTATGTTCCGGCATTCATCACCTACGAATAACACTGCTCTCCAGTACATCAGAGCCAACCCCCTCCTCCCCCCCATTTCAATGGCCCTGTATCTCCTATGACTTGTGGAGCGACATTCATCGAATTTACTTGAAACTAAGCATGATATGTAGATACTGGAAAATTGGATCCTACACATATCCAGATCTTATCATGTACCACTTCTTGCTTCTTTCAAGGGACTCCACACATACGCCCATTGGCTCATGAATGGAACGATTCCATTCGCAATTAATCCTCTCCGCCGCTGGTATCTCCACCATTCATTGTCACAATATCACGTGTTAAGGGTAGGAGATCTAACTTCACTGGTGATCACAATGAAAAAAAAGGATCGAAATGAAGGGAGGGATATATTTTCAGGAACCCATGCGCAATCCTGGTCGTCCTTTAACCGAACCCTCACCCAAGTTTATTGTTCAAAAGTAAGAAGCTTACCTCCCCTGTATTCAGAAGTAAGTACGTGGGCAAATTAACTTTATTTACCAACCGGGGTTCAACTTTCTAACCAAAAGAAATACCCCTACGAACCCTAGTAGTTAACCTAACGACCGTTCCTAGTTTAGCAATACAAGGCCCCTAAAGAAACCCCTGTCGTTCTGTTTGTTTGACTCGTAACTGGTAAACCTAGTATAAACCATATATTTACTGAGGTGTGTATAAGATGGAAAGTCACCCGGCTAATACTCCACCAGCTTATCCACCTTCCATACCACCTATCTCTCTTGCCTCTCTTATAGAGCCCGACTCAACAACTGAACAGTTGTTGGCAACTCTCTCGGGAGAGCAGTTACTTAGAATTGAAAAAACTGTGCAAAGAATCAAACGTAAAAAAGCTAATGAAAATAAGCGACGTGAAACGTTTGTCACCAAACAACACATCGGTAGCAATCTGAGTACCCCTTCACCTGCACTTGACTCGCTTCTTTCTCATGATGGCTCCGCGTTAACCGGTGTCGCCAACCTTACGGGCTCCGTAAGCTCAAGCGAACAAGCATCCCCCGGTAGCTCTACGCATAATCCCTGTGTGCTCACCAATCCCGCACCGAATCATGCTCTCCCAGCCACCTCACCCATCACGGAGATGAGAGAGGGGGTGGAGTGGGTCACCTTTACGTACTCTGTGAAAGGTACGAATAAGGAATACCAAATCCGCACTGATATCGACAATATCTCCTTGGACGAGATTGACAACCAATTCAAGCACGATAACTGCCTCTACCCAAGAGCATTCTGCTCTGAAGACAAATACCAAGGGAACCGCTGGGCCTACGAAACCGAGTGCAATATGCTTGGCTGGAAACTATCTTACCTAAACCCTGATGTGATCTGTGGGAAGCGTGGGCTATTGCAACGTGCTGTCGATTCCTATCGGAACCGGTATCCGGAGCTTCGTTCTAGACGTGTGGTCAGACAAGAGAAGCTGATGAACGGCACGCTGCGTAAACGATCTGCTCGAGATAGTGAGGAGTTACCCGATCCGAAACGAAATCGAGGTCCGAAGAATCTCACCCTTGATATCATGTCGAAGGGAATCCCGATGAAAGTTAGAATACGTGTAGATATTGAGGAGGTGAATCTAAACCAGATCGACGAGCTTTTCAAAAAAGAAAATTGTGTATATCCAAGGGCATTTGTGAAGCAAGAAGAATACGCAGGGAACAGATGGGAGTACGAGTCGGCATGTAACCAGCTGGCTTGGAAGCTTGCCTGGCTGAATCCAGTCCGTCTTGCCGGGCGCAAATCATTGCTCCAAAGGGCTGTTGACAACTACCGATCGAAGTTCACGGACTTTAAACCGAGAAGGGGAAAGGCTACCTTATTTAATAAGCTCGTTCCCCAAGAAGAGCACACAAACGCTAATAATACCCCGGACCTGGCTGATTTGCTTCTACATCATCAAGGCGCGGAAGGGCTAGTATCTGTAAGCGCAGATGACAGCGACTACAAAGCGGCTGGCCTGACAACCGCGGAGTTGATTGGCGCTTTGACGGGGGAAACGTAAGGCCATGCATTTGCTACGTTCAATGTGGAGATTACTCACGATGATCCAGCCGTCTCCATTGCAACATATTGATTATGTGTGACATCAGGGGGATTATGAGCAAATGCTTGCACCCAATAGTATGAGCCAGACCCACATTCGCCCTGTTCCTGGGCACAGGGATTCTTACATTTTTGATCCAACTACTACATTTAATCCTTTCAATCATTTTGTTCACATTTCTTGTACCTATCTACAACCTCTACATGTATTTTTCACTCAGCATCCGTCATAGCGAACATCGGGTCGCCAAGTTGCTGCCAACCGTTCCACAACTCCGTTCTATATATTTTAGTGGGGATTCTAAACTATATAATGTAGATACAAGAAATTTCCCATCACACCGAGCCTGATTCCACTCCTCCATGAATTGCTTAGACTGTTCAATAAAAGTATTCCGAGGAAACCAACGTTGGATCCCAACTTCGTCATATTAATCGGCTAGCCAGCGGCGGAGGGAAGGTATGGACGGTTTCATGGGATTGGTGGATTTTATTTGGAAGACGGATTGATTGGTGGTATATAGAATTTGCAGGGAATCTAAGAGAGTAGAGGTTTGCAATCTCGGGCCACCAGTTTTGCCAGCGTAGGCCTGCTTGAGCGAACTCGCATCTCGATTAGATGCTCTGGGAGGTAGCTCGTTCTCTGGAATCGGATTAGACAGTAATGCCTTTGGTTGATGGTTTGTCCAGCCACACTGACTCGCTCATCTACAAATTGTTCGGTGTTGAGTGGCAGTTGGTTCGAAGCGCGACCTCGTGCTTACCTGTGATCTCAATCAAGTGCAGCCTTCTATCGCTGCTCTGGGTCCCGTCAAAGTTCGCCATCTTCTGAGCAATCTCCTGGAACGTGGTAGACTTGTCGAAAGGTAGGTGCTTCTTGACCTCGGCATTGTTCTCATCCCAGTGGGAGTTGAATTCTTTAAGGGTGATCTTCCAAGGGCGAAGGAAATCGGTCACAAGCAAGTCACACTCGGTTTGAAACACGTGGGTGGCTCCGGTCTGTTCCAAGTAGGTGGCGATCAACTCGACAGATATAGGGCTGAAGTCGATCTCGGAAGAGATGGATATTCCTAGATGAAGCGAGACCTACAGAAGTAAACGTTAAAAGTGGATCATGTCCCTCATCTGCATCTAGCTGATCATTACTGTTCCGAAGCTTTTGATAAGAGGGATTTCTACTTCTGGTCCACTTGTGATTTCGGATTCGTCCACATCAGAACGGATCTCCCACTGGCTCTGTTGCGATTCATTCTTGGTTATCGACACTTGGTTGGAAGGTGGGATTTAATGTGGAGGGGAATACCGATAATTGCTCAGATTCGTATTCGGCTTTTCCTTGGAATTTGACGATATCAATCTCGGAGACATTTTGTAGTGTCAATTCAATCGTAACCAAATCCGGCTAGGGGGATTTCCAAATACGTCGCGTTCAGTCACTACTGTCAGAAATAGGGGGATGCGCTCTTTACCTGGTGGGTTTTACGAAGATGGACCGTTAAAGCTCCACTTTGATATGTGTGATAACCAGGGCCTATCTGATCCTACATTGTAGAGCTCTTTCAGAATATGCTGACAACGATTTTCCCATCGAGGGCATGTATATGATCAAATTACTTCAATAATCCCACCTAAAAGCGATTTGACTGGTGAGTTCAGCTGGCTTACAGCATTCGTGATCATGGACTTACTATTTCCCAAATCGTGTCGGATGATAGTCCCACCCTGTAAATGATTTGAATGATGTAAGTATCCTGTTCACCACATCTCCTACATCCTTGATACCTTTGTCTCCAACACATTGGGCAAGCTTGCTCTGAGATCATGGCCTCGTTCTTGGGTTGGACGTCTTTCTCGAGAGGACATATCTATCAAGCATAGATTTAAATGAGCCGTTCTTTCACAAACGTAGTATAAGTTCTACTTTACACATTGATTGAGACACACTCCTAAGATGGGTGGGGCTAGAGTGGCTTTCATTGTATAACGACTGCAATGATTAGCCACAGGTGAATCCTTCGAACGTGTCAATGGTTACTTTTTGAGATAGCTTACGTGTGGACTGTGATGACCAGGAAATGTGGCTGACGATTTTCTGGAATCGTAGTGTGGCTAGAGAAACGTCACAGGTTAATGGGAAGTGCTCGAGCTCAGCTCAGTAGTATAACAAGTCACATTGGGTAATGAGAAGCTTCTATCCGTAGATACATCCCCGTTTCTAGGCCCAAATCCAATTAGTTGAGTTAATCCAAGTTGTTGTCTGTCCCCAAAATCAATACCTCTGCTGGTTTCGTTTGGCTGCTTCAGGCATGGAAAAAGAGCGACTACGAATGCAATATTAATTTGCCGCAAACATGAAAAATTCTTATCATAGAATGTCGGACTTGGGTAATGCGAAGTAGTCTTTCCTCAAAAATTGGGACACTCCGGTTGGTAAATACGAACGAATAGTAGGTATGATACTGAGAAGATGTTACTAAGATGAGTCTCTCGCAGATAAGCACATTTACTGTTACCTAGGTTCTGGCATATCCTCCGAAACCCTCGTACTTTCGAAACCACTATGCAGTGAAGTCTTGGAAAGGCTGTTCAAGGTAGGCGAATTAATGCCGTACTTGAAATCGCGGTCTCTCAAGTCGGAAAATTCAGGCTGCTCGTAGGCATGATATTTGATTGAGCTATTCTTCGCGTCTAGCCATAAAGGTAAGATCAATGGACGAATGAAACTGTACACAACATTCAGCGTCACCTGGTATTTTAAGCCATGAGCCACATTTAGCGGAGTCATAGGACGGCGCTCCATCAGCAATTGCTTCGGCGACGAATTCATCAAGAAACGAGAGATGTTCATCGATCTAAAGCTTTTCATCAGTATTTTCACTTGCGTAATCCCGCGAGTTGTTAGTTACCTGGATTTGCTTGATGTCTATTTGGCCATCATCCGAACATAATGCATCGTGTAGTAGTTTCGGTTTGGTACAAAGTAGGTCCAACTCATTGCAAATCTAGCGTCAAGCTGCGTTCAATATCCTTTCAATCATGCTAACTGTAAACAATGATTGAACTGACCCAATTATACGGATATTTTTGGTTCTGCTTCAGATTGTCCAGTTCATCGATGAAACTATCAGGTACAACTTCTGTTTGGCTCAGAATCTTAGTCAGCGCATTATGAATGCACACCTGGGTAACTGAGTCTACGATTGATCGGTTAGCCAAGGTGATTGTGTTGGTGCGTTGCAGAGACAATGAACATACCCAATGATTTTTTCAGTAGCTCAAACAGCTGTTGTATGATTGAGGCTTGATCCGAAGCCAACAGAAACCATTCACCAAAAGCCTATTGTTGCATTGCCAAAGTAAGTGCCAAACTGAGGTGGGTTGTTACGGCCGAGAAGTGTACCCATGCGATCACTCGGATCAAGCTAGAAGATAAAACCACGTCCTGATTGGCAACATTTGCAAGCTGCTCAAGCAGTTGCGATACGAAAGCATCTTCGAGGCTCGGTCGGTCTGTCATCAAAATATTTCGATTAAAACCACTTCGACGAGCAAACCGGAAAGGCTAGTGTACGTTTTGTAAACATCTGAATCACCATCTCAGGTAGAGCTCGTTCCATTTCGGCATTGAACTGAAGTACGGCCACCAGAGTGTCAATATACCAGAATTTATCCATTCCATGCTTACACAAGAGTTAAGGAGGCTGTTAATGGGTTCGAGACAGAATCAACAATTCCTGTAGTGTTCAAGGATATTTTTCTCCGATATCTAGAATGCAGTTCGTTAATTGTCGCTGTCGGAACGAGTCAGTACTTGAGCAAAGATGCTTCAGTATTTCGATGGTAATTCGTTCGATGTTTCCATTGTCACTCGTTGTATATAAAAGATCAATGGCCTGGTATAGTAAGAATTGTCAGCTCTGGAAGCGAGTGGTAGCCGCTCTAGAAAAGATACCGTCTGCTTAAGTGTGTCATCAGAAGATTCAAGACATTCGAAAATGAACTCTTGGTATTTTGTAGTACCACCCTGATCAAAATGAACCATATTCATTAGAAGTAGCAACCCGTTGTATTTGAGGTTGTTATTAGTGGAATCAGTGAATCTGCTGATAATATCGTGGAAGAAAGCGCGATATCTAGGAGGCAATTCAATTTGAAGTCTGGTCAATGACTTGAAGGCCTCAAGAATGATTGCTAAGAAACACAAAATCAGGTTAGCCTGTAGTTTCAACCGATGTTTGTGATTGGAATGGTACCATAAGCGGCATCGATCCCTTTAACAGCTTTACGTAAGGTTTTAAGGATAATGTCGAGAGTCCTTTCGCTGAGCCTGCAAACAAAACGGAATAAGTGTATACACGTTGGAATAGATCTGACGCGGACGGCTACTTTGGATCACTGTTGCCAATATATCCCAGGATTCTAAGGCATTTGATCTGAATCCACGGTGCGGTTATACCGTGGTAATCGTGAACTTTCCCCAATTTAATGTCAACGATCACTTCAAGTGTGTTGAGTATCGAAAGGCTAAATAGGTGATAATACTCCTTATTTCTCTACATGCCAGATCAAGGCATCTACGATTAGTAACGTATCACTGAATACTCTCAATTCAAGAAAATGGCATTACTGCAACTATATCGACGACAAAGGATAGCGCAGTCTCACGAACTCCGATGTCGCCATCTTCCAGTAAATTTTGCAGCTTTTCGAATTGTGTCGTTAGCAGGCTGGCGTCCAAGTTGAATACCCTGTGTAATACTGTCACTGCTTTCTTACGAACAAAAGGGCTACACAGGTGTTTACTTTTTAGTGAAGCCTTTTGATGTAGAATGGATGCTCACTACCTGTTGTGCATCAACAAAGCCCCTAACGTTTGCGAAAAAATAGGAAAGGTTTCCGAGTTCACCAGGTGACGAAGTGTATCCAGGGCACAGCATATAACCAACGGATTGGGACTTTTTAAATCCTATACAAGGCACGAGTCAGCATTTCTATGAAGTGCGATTGAGAGGAATTCATGAGCACCTGCTGTATCGAATTCATAAGCATGATAGAAAGTTCGTGATCTTTGTTTAACAAAAGCGATGAAACCAAGTAGCCTGGCAGGTCGGACCTATTTAGCAGATGTTTTCGATAAAGAGCCAACACATTTGTCGTACCAATGCGCTTTTCCTTTAAATTTTTTGCACTTTGAGCAAGTATTATCGCGTGAATATAACCGAACTCCACTTTATATCCCAGCATTTCGCAATACAATAAGCTGACAACACACTCTGCCAATTTGGCCTTGAATTGATGGTTAGACCTAGCATCATCTAAGAAGTAAAGTGGGCTCGAACCTGAGATAACTGGCCTGGAGACTGAAATCTTTGCTTTAATCTAGCTATTTCTGCTTTGACACCCTGAGCCTCTTCCTAGGTACAAAGAGCGGGTTAGTCTTGGTATAGGAGAGTCACGAGTTCCCCAGCAGTACCTCCTTTCCCGTGGCATCATTTAGACAACGAAGAAACTCAAAGAACTCTGTACTACGCCCTGAACCAACAAATGCTGGATCTAGTATAGCTGAAGTCATCTTGGTATTTCTCAGTTCAAGTTCCCCTACTATTAAAGAGGCGATGGAGTGGCTTGAATGAATAAATTGATGGGAAATGCATCAAATATCCTAATGTTCGGATAATTTCACCACAAAACGGTCACAATGAACAATTGTATCGCGTGGATTGATAACTGTCCCGATACAAGATAAGTGTCTACTGAATAATCTGGTGGTAGTGGTGGTTTCGAAGAACTACTATCTAGCCGTGTTCGTTGGACCATGTTCACGGAGCGGATGAAATTGACTATTTAATTGGATAAATGGCTGCTTAATGCTAGTCAACGATGCAAATGAATACAACTCATTTGTATAAATCATATGGGGAGTGCACGAACATCAAATATTTGTATAGATTAGATTAACTTTCAGACATCTCAAGGAAGAATGCAATTGCAATGTTAGGCGCCTCTGGGTACATTCGTGGCGAGGATTCCACATGTCATCCACCGTAAAGACATCGATATCAAACCAACAAAAAAGAAAACCTGAACTAATATGGGGGCATGAAATGGAAAAAATCATGGGCAAGAATGGAAAATATGACGAAGTTTTTACAAGAGGGATATAATTAAGTTATGTATGTGGTAATATTAGACTTCATAAGAAACATCACTTTGCCTGCGTACAAGCAAATCACCAAACAGAAAATTCAAGGCGGTTCTCAATCACTCAGAACCTTAGAATTATGTTGAAATTGTTCGTTCCGTCATTCGCAAATTCGCAATCCAACTCCATGTCTTGCTCATCCTCAAGCTGCGAAACAACGGAATCGTCAATCCGAACTTGGAACCCTTTCTTCGTAATGCGAACAATGTTAGCGACGTCCTGAGGTGGGATATTCAATTTTTCAGCAAATTTCTGGATCATATCCTGTGCTGTAAGCTTTTCTAAGTATACAGCTCGGTAGACGTTCTCTCCGGTAAGCCGTATAAACAACGACAAAACTGGTGTAAAGGCAGATCGTAACAGTTAGCTTGTTGATAGGGCAGATTCCAGAGCAGAGCCATGGCGTTACCTGAGCGTTTTTTCCTGCTTGGAACATAAGTTGGATCCAATTCGAGAAGATCCAAGTCATGTCCCAAAGACTCTAATCTTCTTTTTTTAGTAGCAGCTAAAACAGCTGGATCCAGTTCGGCGTTTTCCGGATCAATAGTATCTACATCAATGTTGCTAGGATCCTCTTCCGCATCCGAGAGATCGTTACTCGACCATTCTATGAAGGATGTAACGGGACTTGCTTGCGCAAACATCATCAATAGTGGGTTAGAGTCTTGCTGTTTGCCTAGAAGAATAATTAGTGGTCTTATCGATACAGAATGCAAAGAAAATTGCCACCAACCGCGCATCTTCTCCCAGATCTTTTCCAGGTGGCGTTGGTCGTCTTTATTTTTTCTCTCGGCGCCCTATAAACACACGTTCGTATCAGCTCGTCTCCTGCAAAGCTTGACAAGTTGCCCTTACCTTATCTCTAAACAACTTAACCTTGGCGAAACTTTTCTCATTGCTTGCTGGGTTCATATCAGGTGCAGTCTCCATGCGAGCTCTCAAGGGGATTCCCTTTACCCCCTTGATCCGAGAAAAATCGGTGGATAAACAGTTGAATTTGATGTATATTTTGGCACCTTTCCTTCCGTTCCACTGAAATGTGATTCGATCCAATGATGAGCACTCTACATTCTTGATTCCCGTTGAGGCAGCTTTATCTTTGGCACGAATAGGAAAAGATGATTTTCATTAGGATCAGTTACGCAGCCGATTTGGACCGAAGGATAGATACCTATATCTACTGCACGAGCGGTTTTGGGGTTGGGCTGCTGAGACAGCCAGAATTGCCAGTAGGTATTGGCCAGCTTGCGGTGAGCATCATCGTGAAACATCACTCTCAGAGTACTAGTTAACTCTGCATCGTCTCTTGCGTTGTCGTTTAGTGCAATGGGGTAATACTGCCCTAAAGAAGTTGTTGCGCGATTCAGACCAGGCGTGAATATGGTGTAAATAGAATCCTAATTACCTTTATTGAGATAAGTGAGAGGATTTTCATCCAAGCGCTGCGCAGCAGCAGTTTGAGCCTCCAAGACCACCTCGAAACGAAGGTTTCTACATAACAACAAATCAGTTGAGAACAGTTGGGTATCGTTTCACAGTAGTAGCTAAGATAAACTTACGAATTGGGATTAGAAGGAAGAGCGGCATTGGCAGGCGAGGTAACTGCAACGCCTGCATTAAGTCCAAAGTGGGCGTCATGATTTTGCTGGGATGTCTCTAGGTGAGATTGATGCTGATAGTGATGAGCCTGCATCTGGTGCGGTACCGGCATTTCGTTGGGATGAGTATTGGTATTGTGATGGGTATTGAACTGGGGAATGGATTGGCCATGAGGAAGGAAATGACTGGAAGCCACGCTGGGTAGTTGATGGTTTAGAACAGATTGATGGGAAAGCAGCTGGTGTGAATGATTGTCCGGGAATAAAGGTTCCTGCTTGAATTGCGGTAAAGATTGCCTAAAAGAATCAAGGACGGTGGACACAAGGGTAAACATGTTAGGTTGCAACAAACGTGGCCAGTTGGTAGAGCACAGTGAAAGTTACCGAGAATCAATCCCTTGAAACTGCTGTGGGTGGAAGCCACCATACGGAGCCGAAGGCTGCATTTTGGAAAAGAAAGCTATACCTAATCGTACAAGAGAGGTGTAGAACTACTAGCTCTAGTTATATAACACAACTGGGCGAAATGACGAACGCTAAGTAAGCAAAGTGGAATGTTCAAAAACACAGATCGTTACCAGCGTAAAGGGTATTGCCGTTGTAACTATGAATGAGCTGCTTTGAACAAGAAATTAGGATAGTAGAGGAAAGAAAGAAACCGAAAAATGGGATCGATGCAAATACAGAAACCAGAAAGAGGAGAAAGAGGAGAGAAATATGAATGGGTTGTAAGCCACTCGAATTCCGTGGAGATGTCAGGTTTTGAAGAGTGTCAAAGAAATGGATCTTAAATCAGACGGATAGAATATGATAGGGTGAATTACTAACACCGGATTCTCTTATGTAGACCTAATCTAACCTGCATTGGGCGACCAAAGACCAAAACTCTCTGATTCAATAGAATCCTTGGTTAACACTTAAATTATAGGCCTTAGAGTAGGAATAGTAGAGTCATCTCGATGAAAAATGGCAATTCAGTCACAGAAAGTTTGTGAACTATCTTGGACTCTACGAACTCCCAATTAGAGATCCTGGCCATAGTAACACATTGAAGTTGAGTATATTCATTCAACCGCGATATTGCCATTTATATCTGACCCCACTCCCAAATCAGTAGTGCTCAAGATGAAAAGTCAAGATGGCAGCACAGTAGCTAACATGGATGTCTCATAAGCTATCAAGGATCTCACAGTCTCTTGATTAGGAAAAGGAATATCAGAAACGCTGTAGATATTCGAATGTCAGTGGATATAGCGAAGAGTGTAGTGTGCTTATTTTGATGATAGAAATATCCAATTAAGCAATATCTATCGCATGGACCAGTTATTTTGCATAGTCACTGACCGTTGTGGATGTTGGAGGGATTCGGAAATATGGAAAAACTGGATAAGGTTGCATCCTCTGCCATTGGCTCACTGATTGGGTCAGAAGCTAATCTACTTTAAACGGCCTGCATCGAGCGTGTCACTTTGGTCCCACTCATATGACCCAGTTTCACCCCTATGGATACGGTTTTCTTGGTGGGCTCCATACAGGTCATAATTGCAGGATGAGAAAAATTCGGTTAATAACATAATTGAATAGATCCGCAAGCGAAGACTCGAGAACGGATCGAGGTTTTGGGGTTTATAGGCACCCCCTCCGTGAAAATTCAATACTCAAATTACATAGATCAAGTAATTTACGGAAATAACCATGGCAATCAACTCCACTGGACAATACCAGCTGAATCCCATATGGAGTGCACATTGTCATCAGCATGGAAACAAAACCGTGGCTTCAGGAATCTTTGGCGGAACAGGTACAATTAAAACCTTTCCTGTCACAGCATAGCATAGGTTTCTTTGTTCCAGGATAGAAAGACATGTCTTCCGATCAATCTTAATTAATTTATACTAGAAACAATAAGCAATGTTCCCAAAATGTGGTGGTGCGGCGACCTAAATGGCCTTTAAAACATGACTTCAATCATGGAGCTGTGATATAAGGCCATAATCGGAAATCGTGTCACTGCCTCATTACGAACAGTATGTGGCATTGGTGAGGGTGAGTCCACTTTTAGACATTACTTCAGAATTCTTCCGCAGATGCAATCGACCTTAGCTCCTTCATTCTGCCGTAGGCCCGACTCTGATAACTTGGTCCTGTTAGATGAGATATGATCGAGATATTTCCTTCCATCGAAACCTTAATAATGAGGAAAAGCTTAATTGCTGCTGTAGACTGTAATATGGTCTGATGATCATGATGACTCTATGGACATTCATTCGTTGATCCATGATTAGTATGAGACCCTAACCCTTATCATGCCAACTTGGCCTAAAGATAATCATGCATCCAAATTAAGCCATTCACCAACCCTCCTAATGGCATAATTTTGAAGATATCATCTAGTGAGGTATTTTACGCTCACCAGGCTCCTTTAATTCCGAATAGAGTATAGTATTACGTTATGCCACGTCGATAGCCACGATATCTGAGCAAGTATGCCCATTCTGAATGACATCACAATCATTTGGCGAGATGTAAGGCTATTTGGGTACTATTTCCATTTACGTCACTATATGGGGGCACTCGTAAAGCTTCGTCCTCACTAATCGACGATCTAAAGCCAAAAAATACAATTCACCAAAAATGCGGCCCGTTACAATTTCTGGAAACCACTTCTAGACCGCACAAATTAGGAGTCCACTAACAAATGTCACTGGTTGAAATCATTTTCCTGGGAACAGCTCAAGCCTAGGTCTTGCGACACAATGGATTAGTCTTTGAAATTAGACTGCTCTTCTGATAATATGACTAAATCAATCACGACCACGTATAAAGCCTGAAGGGATAAGCAAATGCGCCCGACAACGACCTATCAAGTGGGTGGATTTATCATGATATTCATGTGCAAATAAGTTGTATACTCCTGAAGGGCTATACGTTGAAAGCAGGTGAATATTCTCACGGCGTGGTTCGAAGCTCACCACTACTTTAGAAATTGGGTGGTGTGACGAGTGATAGTGGGAGGCAATGTTGAGAAGAGCGGAGAGTTTGGGTGAAGGCTAGGTATATGGATTACAAGAGATGCCATATGGTGGATGAAAAGCGTATCAGTTGCACAGCAATCACCACAAATTTGGAGGGTCGAAAACCACAATTTTGGTGTTCACAGAGAACCGATCAAATACTCCCACACATCAGATACTATGTTCGCACTGGACAAATGAAATTACTTCATAGATATGAATAATCTACACACAAGATATTGAACGACCGCTACTGCGTGATTGATACCTACTCCTGATTCGCATCACAAACCAGGCTGATTGATTCGTTCTGAATATTGTTTGTATCAGATCACAATTTGTACATTCAGATGGTTATCACAAATGATCTCATACTTCCCTCACCCGAGTTGATGAAGTAGTTATTGTATCTACCTCCAATAAAGACCAGTTAAGGATTATTCCCGCCCAACATGGGGTCAAGATTTCCTGAAAGTAGGATTTTACGGAGAAGACGTTATCAGGCATACGTAGTATAATAGAAACTGTCGCGCATTAGAATTTACAGATTATATTTCCCAGATCAGTAGATATATTTGCTTTCATATCATATGAATGTATCTTAAACTTGATATGTATAACTTGGAGCTGGAGAAATGTGCTATGAATCTATTTGGGTTTCTTATGCTTCAAATTGCTCGTAGAATTCGCCTATTGATGATTAACGTAGTACAGCGACTTGAACACATTCTCTTGTGGTGCTCAAAGATCAATAGATGTTTCTTCAGTCCCTACGGGCTGAATGAAAGGTTAATTATGATGACTCACCTAGTCAATTCGCATGTGACTGGAAGATATCTCTGTTGGCTAAGATTAACCGCGCGTTGTTGTTCGTTGATTAGAACGTGTCTAGCGTATTGGGTAATGAGCTGTAGGTAGGCATGGTGTACATTTGGATCTACTGTGAGTATGCTTGTTTTGCCAGTAGATCCCGCACTATATACTGCATTGTAATAATGCCATTTTTAGCAAGTTCTTTCCACCAAGATAATATTTGTAATGTTCGGCTTCGTACCGTTCTAGATTTATTGCTTACATCCTACGAAATAGGTCAGAATTATATATCACATGCGTTTATATCAGAAGATTACAAACCAATTGCGTAGTAATTGGGATTGTGCTAATAATCGTATTGCATAAACTACAGTTGCCACATATATATATATATCTATGTTTGGTAAGAGAGAAATATCTGGTGGCGTTGGTGATTTGGAATAGGCCTTTCGGCTTCAACACATGATTGGCGACGAGGACGAGATACTTACTAAATACTCAATGACCGTGGAGTGGCATCCTGAAACGAGTTGCCCATACACAAAGTTGATACCCCAAACTCCGCTTCTTTGCTTCGAGCAGAGGTGGTGAGCTGACCAAGGGGTAGTATATTGAATGAGCTGGACAGTCATTGCAATAGTTTATCTGGTAATAAAGCAATTTCTAGGATACAAAAGCACATGAATTCAAAAGAGATACTGTTTCATTGTAGGAGGTTGATCCCCCCCTCTCCTCATAGAGAATGAGGAAAGCGATATATGAAGGCCAATGTATCTTAGTGAAGCAGTTTCCTAGAATTCTCAAACAGAATGTAAGGTATAAACAAAAAAGCTGGTTTGAATATGGTTTGCAATAGCGAATGGAATAATTACAGGTACGCCTCTTTCAAACGGGGAGTTTGAAAAGATTAAGCAAAAAGAAATGGCGTTTTCTTTGAGCAACAATATAGTATCATTGTATATATATGTATATATAGAATAACTAACATAACGTGATGAAGATGTTTACCTATCAAAAGTAGTACTACGAAGTCGGTTGGCTAGCAAGCCAGGGGTTTTTGAATCTTCTATTAAACTCTGCCATTTGGAGATTTGGGAAGGGCTGGGAGATAGAGGCGGCTCAACATAGGTGTTACGATCAAGCCTTGAGCTATAGCTGGGACGATGGCTATACAAATTAGGCGATGATGCATTGGATTTTGCATATCCCGAAGAGTTCATCTCCTCGGATACGCTCTGCCGGCCATAATTTGTATCTTCTGTAATTCCAAATTTTTTGGTATCGTTAGGAATTAATTTGCCATATGACTCGTCAGAAAGTGGAGATATAGGTCTTCGAGCTCCAACAGATCCCTCACCTTCTCCGAGCATTTCATGGACGTGCTCGAATTGCTCAATCATAGTCTGCAAGGCCATTTCGTTCAGATCCTGTATGCCTTGTACTTCAGTATTGATTGAGTGGGCTCTGGAGTCTTCAGCAAGAGCATCCAATGCCAATTTCACTCGATGTACTGCCCGAAAGATCTCGAATTTGACTTCATTCAATTTACGGGACCGAAAGTCTCCACTGGTGCTCTGAGAAGCAGTATCCGAGAATGTTGGATGTGCAGAGCTAGTTCCCATAGATAAACGAGAGGATGGTCGAAAATCACCCCTAGGTTCAGAACGGAGATCTCCAGGATTCGAAATTGTGTAGCGATTTCTTCTGTTGGTCCTTTCGGGTATTAGGTTTCGCACAGAATGTGAGGAAGCAACAGACGGGGAATGGGCTCGAGGAATTCGTTTTGCTTCCGGTAGCATTGGAGAAATACGAGATCCATTCTCACGTGGCGAAGTGATTGGTGACCGGGCTGAGTTCAAGAGTATCTCCGATATATTCGATCGTGAACGGCGAAGTATGTCCCGATCATATCGATCAAACAATGCATGTCGACCGTGCTGATATCGTGGATTGGGAGAGCTTGGCATTGGTGTATTTAGCGAGGACCTTCGACCCAGAGGATGCTCCTCGAGGCATGGTGAGTAACGAACCGAAGTATCGACAGAGCCTTCCCTTGATGAAACATCATCACGCAAACTGTAAGACTGGCTCGACGAATTGTTATCGAATCTGGTGTAATCTCGTTCCTTATAATTGTCTATGCTATACAAATCTCTAAAATCTGAATCGGGTTTTTTACGTTCGTCGCGGATACAAGCGCCATCATAACCATGGCCCTTTGCGGTATCATAATAGGTGTGTCTACCGAGATAGTCGGATTCAACTCTACGTAAGCGTTGGCAGCTAGCATCGTAATGAGCGGATGAGCGACGAGAAGAAACAGAATCGCCATCGTCTTGAAAAAGGCCGATGTCGTTGGGTTCATCATTTGAAAGTGTAGTGAAAGATTTGGGCTCCGATCTCTGGAGAGAATAGTTGTTTTTTTGCAGAGTAGTTCGATATTTAGAAGCATCAGACGACTGTATGGGCAGATAGGTTCTATCTAGATAATCATTCTCATAGATCGTATCTTCATAATTCTTCAGCCCGTATCTTACATGGTCGTAGCCTTTGTTCAATAGATGGCCATCATGAAACTTTCGGCGGGCCACCGTGGAATCAGCAAGGGATGCTTCATAGACACTTTCATCGCCGAATACCGAGAAGGCCGGGGGTTCAACATCTAGTATGTGAGTGTGCTCCGAGTACTGGATAGAGTTGCACAGACTTTCATTGTCGAAATCATCATCATCATCATCATGTTGCTCTGTAAACTCATTGCATGGCTGAAGATAAATCGGATCGATGTATTCGGCATCTTCGGGCTCAGGACATGGTTCCATGATTTGACTCTCGATTGAATACTTCCGCGGTTGATGTTCTAAGATCCTGCCGGGCTTTGACAGAGAGGATCTCCTTACAGCCCCTATTGGACGAGTTGTCTGAGTGTCGTTCGCTGTAAGGTTTTCACAGTGCTTTAATAGTGCACTTGCCGATGCGCGGCGATCTACAAGCAAACGAGCGCTTTAGGAAATGAGTCAAGAAAACACTATAATAACTTCAACATACTCATTGGTGTATCGCCGCTTTTTATCTTCGAGATATCTTTTTGAAACTGGTTGCATTCCTTGACTGCTTCCAATTCCTGACGGTATGCTTTGATTTTACTATCAAGCTGCTTAATAAAAGTTGACGAAGTCCCGCTCTGAGGAGAACTTTCCGAGCTGTTTGTTGCCATATCGGAATAGGAATAAGTATCGTAGTCAAGGACCGTTGACTGAATTTCAAATTCAACTCAATTGACTTCCGTGTTGGCACAGAAGTATGTGCAACTGAACGAGTGATTGGGTCTGGAGAAATAGTGACAGGAATGTATCTAGGTATATGTGTGGTTGAGAAAGACGAAGAGTATAGAAAAGAAAATTTGGTAGACTTGCAGTCTGGCTATAAAGCCATGTAAAAAAATTCGTGCAGGATAAAGGAAGCTGAAAGGGGTTCAAATAGAGATGAATAAGCACTCCTATTCATGTATATTGAAGTATTTATAAGATCGATCAAAAACTTGTTTTCAATTAGGTGGATGTCTATTTCTGCTCTCCGTTTCGGAATGACAACCGTCACCGTCTAGCGCTCAATAGTGTAGAGATTAAGTCGATTCTTAAGTTTAATTGATCCAATGTATGAAACGCCCAATATACAGTCTAATAGATTAATGTCACCAGGCCAACCATTAGATTCAATTAAATAGAAAGGATGCAGGAACTTACTACATGAAGTTCTGCAAGACCACTAATTCTATGCAATTCATATTTAATGACAGATTTTCATTGCAATTCAAGGTGGACGACGCATCACTCCAACGTTGGGAACGATCAGTCATGTACCAGCTTGGTACATGTACGTACGTAGCGAGACTGGCGGCGCTGGCCACCTGAATGCTCATCATAGTGCCTAACCAATTGTGTTCAAGGAGAGGCAAGCTCCATTAGCCTGAAACGGTACTATTGAACCTAACGGTCACAACAATTCAGCAGATTCCCAATCCGTAAATGTCAGAGAGCCTCAAAATAGCAAAGATCCAATGCAAGGGCGGGCGATGATTGGCTAAGGCTTGTTTATAGATATCGAAGGTAGATATATCCATCAAGTGCCAATCTATAATTTCAAGGAATTGTTTTGAATCCTATCAGATAGACTTCAAATCATGCCCAGTGGTTCTTGGATGACCATAGCACTGAAGGATAGCCCATTATCCATCTTGATGAAGTGTATTGACCACAACACAAATGCCTGGTCAAAGAGTATACATTGCAACGAGATCTAGCATTATCATGATTATATTTGATGGATATCAAGCCCATCTAATCAATCCTAACAAAGAAGCTGTATATTTTTATCGGGAGTCCCCTAAATGATATGCTTCGCATCAACACAGGCTCAACACCCAAATTGAGTGGCTAGAGGGAGTTCGCATATTAAAGCATCCGTTGGTTTACCGCAAAGGGCTCAGTAACCTAATCTAACCAAAGGTAATGTGACTTGAAAAGATCTACTACCACGTAGAGGCAACGATCATGACGGCGTTGGTGGACTTCGATGCAGGTGCATTCCCGCTAACGTATACGAAGCTCATGGCTGATACCATATGCAGAAGAAACCTACACATTATGTGCGCTCAGGGTTCAGCAAAATAGGTGGTTCTGAACCTATCCTGTTACACTAAACTGCCTGTAATTGGTGAAATGCGAGGTTGGATCGTGGAAGAAGTGAAGTAATGCCTTACCTGCACTTGCATCATTTATTTCCAGACTACCTCAATCGGCATTTGCCCGCATTATACCCTGCCATATCATCTACAATAAAGTGCATACAAGTAGGTTGAGTACTTGTTTCGAGTGCAAATGCTACACCTACCCACGCAGCTATAGGTTGAGGATAACATTAACCATCCAGTTGGCGATAAGCAAATCGTTGGCATGCATAATCGCTACGAAGCGCCAGGGCCGTAGCATTATGCTACCTGTAGATAAAGCCCAAGGAATGCATGATTTCTAGCGCCGTGATGTCTATTAAAGGAGCATAGTAGCAACTTGGACCAGAACGAGGGTAGAGCGTTCACATTGAAATGGCTTAATTGATGTGGACCCACATATAAACAGGAGAAAATGCTTTCATCTATACCTCTCGTATGGACTCCATGCGATGGAGATTACTTAACGGCACATCTGACTCATTAGCCGCTCCAGCATTGCATCGACCATACACACAAGGAAACTTTCAAACCAATTAAGATCTCTAAGCTATTGATTGGAATAGGATAACAGAACAAGTAACTGACACCATTTATTAAATGAAAATTGGTGATGAATTATTGTTGGCATCTTCCATCAACGGACTATGGAAATCAAAATGTACTATCGAAAATGGCGGAATGTATTCACAAGCAGGAGCGTAAAATGGAAACAGTAGGAAGTATAAACAGTTCAAACAAAGTTATGAAAATTGTGAGATTGTATATCATGGGATGATAACTCACTTCTGTTTCAATTACCAGATGTATCACGCTCTTTGTCCGAGGAAGCCTGAATCTTTCCGAGGCTGTTGAGCAGCTGTGCTACATTGTTGGCACCCTGAACACTGCTGAGCAACATGCGAATTCCTTCGTCGGCCATTGAGGCAACCCGCAATAGCTCTAGGTGGGCATATTGTGCCTGATCTTGTATATTTTTGTTGTCTTGCTCTCGTTCAATTTCATTCTGCTCTTTTAGTATCGAGTTTTCTCCTTTCAGTGATTGAATCAATCGATCAGCCGCATCAATTTTTTTCGACATCTCGCGCATACGCTCCATATACACCTCCTCTTGCTGATGCATCTGATGAATCCTATCTTGTAGGACGCTATTTTTCTGCTCTGCACGGAGCAATTGGTCTTGATGCTTCTCATTTATCTCCTTTTCTACTTCGAGCTGGTGCTGCAGATCGGTTATTTGAATTTGCTGTCTCTTCAGCTCAGCTACCTTGGGATCAATATTACTAGAAAAAGAACGTGGTGTTGGGAGAGGCTTCGATAAACGGCGTCCCCCGTTTAATCCAGGTGGTTTGATGGCAATCCTCCCTTGCGGATTCAGTATTCCAGGTGACGTGTTTGGGGAAGTGATGGGTGAACCTTCGTCTGAGGTTAGATTTGGTGACAAAGGCTCAGCACTGCGTGGGGGTTTCGGACTGAGACGACTGAACAAGCGGCTTTGTGAAGGGGATTTGACTTCGGGACTTCCATAAGCTCCTTTTTTGGGTGAGGATTGCGGTGTCGAATCAGATTCACTTCGCTCTTCTACCTCCGGAATCGGATTTTGAACGTGGCGGAGATACTGGCTAGTTGAGTCGCACGGCAAGGAAGGTTGGGGAGAATCTCTCACTCCGTCAGAACTTGGAAGGGTTGCCGTAGAAGGCCCCTCAACAAGATTTTCGACAGTATTGCCATTTTGAATTGGGGTTTTTGGCGGAGGACTGGGTTTGCTCTTTCCTTCCTTAAGTGTTTGAAGGGGGGTTTTGGGCAGAGGCCGAGGATATGGTGACAAGGGAGATTTTGGAGAAAAAGAATCTCTATTCATAGGCTCTTGCAACATTCGGGTTAAAGAAGAAAATTAACAAAGAGGCCAATGTGTAAGGTCTTGGGAAATAAAAGGTATATGCTACTAAAGAGAAAAATAGGTGAGTGCGAACTAGAACGTTGTTTATAAAAGCTGGAATCGGTGTGGAGTTTGTGGAAGATTTCACGAAAGGTTTGTTGTTATTATGTTATGTGAAATCGGAGTGATTATTTGCAGATTAAGACGGTATATAATTACAGTTCACAATGCGGTATCCTATAAAATTACGTGGATGAAAGAATGTTAATTTAGGGTAGACGCGTGACCGATTCATGTAATTCACTGGTATTATATGGAAGTTACGTCAAGGAATTCCTGCATAAGCTAATCAACTTGTATAGCCCAAGGGTGTATTTGGTTGGTATTACGTATGTATGAGTGTATGCAAGAGATAAAATTAATATATTTATTGGCTCCATGTCCCAAACCAAGGTATTTCTGGTCTAAGTTGAATGTTTGATGAGATGCGGAGAAAATTGGTTTGAAAGTGGGATTGTTGCGTTGCAATCTTTAATTAAAATATATTCACCAACTCTTCTATGGGGGCGGATATCACCGGTTTAGAGTGGGCCAGTTAGGGAGATATTCTGGGTCCACCAAATCCCAAACCTTGCTAGCGTCAAACAGCTCGATAAATTGCTGATCCATGGAGCGCGATTTTGGGTGTGAAAAACGGCGATATTCATCGAATATTGATGTATATGACCAATGCTGCAGCTTTCTCAAACAACCTACAAGACAGCCAGTACGATGCTGTTAAAGTAATTATTAGGCACAAATACCAGGAAAGTTGCTAACATAGTAGAACAACTAGCACTTACTTTTCCTTTATTACAATGGATAAGAATCGGATGGTTCCGTTTATCTTGAATTTACCAGTAGTCGGTTAACTGGAAAAATGCCAAACACTAGGTAATGGTGAGCTTACCTAGAAGTGCTGCAAGTGCTGCACAAATCTTATCTTCGGGTATATCTACAAAGGGTTCCTATAGAGTAAAGTTTGTTAGCAACGATATCATACCTTGTGATCGGCTCTAAATGGTTTTCTCAAACCTTATTGCCAGCCACTCCAAATTGTAGCAACTGAATGCCACTTGCTTCCAGGAATTTCATGTTCTGTTCCGGATAATCTTCTAAGATGAGGGTCCTAAATAGGAAGGTCATTTACAAACCGTACAATGAAGAGTATAGCATAGCGATCGTATATTTACAATATACTTTTGAGGCCGAGTTTCTTTAGGAATGGGAAGTTCTTTTTCTTGGGGAACGCTGAACGGTATACAAATGGAGATATGAGATTGAAATTTTCAGGTGGATGTAGCTCCTCTTCAAATATTTCTTCGCTAATTATGGGTGTTGGTGTTATCATGGAAGTGGCGGGCGTGTCCATTATGCTTGAATGAAATGATATACAATACGAAAGAGGAATGGACAAGGCGTGGTTTGCAAAATTTCACAAGAATAGTAAAAATGACGCTGAGGAAATTGGTAGATTTAAAGAATAATACCGTAATGATTGATCAAAATTCAATTTAATTATATTCATGTAATATAAATATGTTTTGGTTTAAAAGTACAAGCTCAAGTTGATCTCTGCGTCTCAATAGATCTGCCACCATGATACACGACCATCTTTAGAGCCTGCAACAAGATAGTTCTCTGGCTTGTCAACTATTAAGCCAGATTTCTCCCGAGTAGGTTCCTCGCTCTGCCTGACTCGAGTAAAGCCAACCGTATAGATACTTCCTCGATGGAAATTAAGAATAGCAAGTGGCTTCAGCGTTTTGGTTGAAAATACTCTTATCCTGTGATTTGCAACAATCAATGTTAATTCCAAGACTCGACTCCCCTCTTTGATATAGTTGCTTACTTTGAGTCCCAGCCTGCGGTCGCGATTATGCGCCCATCTGAGCGAAATCTAACTTCAGAGACACCGTGATGCTTGATCAGCGTCGAACGAATAACTCTGTGCTTATCCTTCAATGTATCTTTTCAGCAATGAATTTCTAGACTTCACCATGGGATGTCTCAAACCTGGTTTAAGTCAAAGAGGACTAGATTGCTGTCAGCACCTGCGGAAATTCCGACCGTAGCTTCCTGGTTTACGTCTATCGCCAGGACTAAAGATCAAATCAAATAAGATTTTCGCCGATATTGTCTTCCGAAACAGGCTTCGTACCTGGCTCGTTATGGTTTTTAGCGGACCAAACCATCCTTGGTTTATCCTCATCAATTACCCATAGAGATGTTTTCCCACTTTCATAGCCGCAAAGCAACATCAACTGCCCCTTGGTTTCAAATAATCTTAGGGACATGCACGCACCGACACCTGCCTCCTCATATTTGAGTGTATGTAAAGTCAATCCGGATAGCACTTCGCCAATTACTACCTGTGCTTGAATGAGAATCATCAATTTTGAAATTTACTGTCTACGTTGGAACCTCACCGTATCCCGGTCTTTGGCATAGGCAATCATCATCTTTGATACTGTATAATTAATGTAAATTAGTTTTGTGCCGATGGGATTATGATTACCGAGTATACGCATACAATGGGAAATAGCGCTGAACTTGCAAAAATGTAAAGACTCAACAGGTAGCTCGAGTATAGGCTGAGATTCTCCTTGTAATAAAGACCTGAAATCCCATATTTTCAGGATGCCTTCGCGGCCTTGGCTAAATCGCGAACGTTTTGTTAGGCTTTTCAAAAAAGTGTAGTGTGAGAATGAATCTACCTGATGACAAGGTCTCCGATAAAGCTGATTGACAGGATGGCACTAGTGTGCGCTTGCCACTTGTACAATGAACGCTTATCTTTCAAGTCCCAAATAATAACAATTCCGTTTTGATCACTATCGAAAGTTAGTCCGAGATCAACTAACGAAAGGTACGGGGATCTTCAAGAAACCTGGTTAAAAGGTATTGATCATTTCCTGCCAAAGTTAGGGAATTTACTTCGCCGTTGTGACCTCGGAATATATACTCTGGAGTCGGAGGCTTAGTTGACATTGTTCTACAAACTGCGCGTTTGTGAGAGCTAGTAAAATCAGGGTATTTAAGATGAATAGAATCCCATGGCTTGGAAAATTCGTTTAAGCTAACAATTGGTTGGCCACCCAAAATTGAATTAGTCTTGAGACTTTGGATATTAAGCTAAGGTTGGGAATACTCAGTAACCAAAATGATTTAGAGTATGTTTTTCTGCTTCCTCAGTGTACATTTCCGTGCAATTGTAGGAGGTAGGAAACAGTATTCTCGATTATAATATTTGCAGAGATTAGTACAAATCGAAGCAATTATACACCTCTGCATCTTAAAGATTTTTACTGAGTTCAGTACATACAGTATACCTTCAGAAATGCTTTCTATTTCTTTACTATGTGGGGAATCATACACCTTAGATTTCTATATTTTATAATGATATAATTGTTTACATAGTTGGTGCGAAATTCTGTTACTTCTAAGCTGCAGGTATGTACCAATAGGTAAACATTCGATATGCACGTCAGGCTTCTTTAATCCTCATTCCTCTTCTGATAAAACTTCGTACAATACACGAACTTGCAAGGAACATTGCTCGCAGGCGGCAAGATCTGCTCCTCTTTCTAGATCCTCCACAGATATACTGTAATGTCCACTACACCGGCACGGTGAGTAGTATGTTTCAGTTTCTTCGTCAAATTCCATTTCATCCAAATCTATTTCGCCGTTAACCAGACCCAGCTGTTTCAATCTAAAGGCTGGTGCATGGAAATTGACCGGATTAGCCACTGAGAAGTCTACTTCAAGACGCTCGCCATACCTTTCAGATTAGTGTCATAGTTTGCTCTATTGATAGAGTCCTTGAGGACATTCCATGCTTCAGAGATCTTCCGGAATTCTTCCCCATCTTGGGGGCCGCTATTTTCTTGTTGTAATTTGTCTGGGTGATGCTATATTACGTTTCATTAAAACGTTCAACCTACCAAGAAGATAGAGGTTGAACACTCACCTTCAATACAAGACGCTGGTATTGTTTTTTGATTTCTTCTTGTGTGGCTAGCTCGGAGATTCCAAGGGTTGCATAGTGGTCAGGAAGGTTAGTCATGTTCGAGAGGAATATTATATTACGGGAGGTATTAAGAGTATCAGTTCAAAAAAGGGCACAGTAATTTATTTTCATTGAAAATATTTTTTAGTAACGTTGGATATCTAGAAATTGGTTTGGCTTTGCAAGTGCCCGTGATTAAGAGCAGGTATGAATACAGCTTAGGGTGCCAGGTGTTGGTCAATATTCGAAATTAATCAATGATTTGTTTTGGGAATGAATGTTCTTCGTATTAGGAATGTTGAGAAAACAGAAGCACTATGGTCTCAATCCCTTTTGCTCCAACAATAATGACGTGTTAGTAACTTGTCTGGGCCGTGATCTAGGGATCCGTGGTCAGGGGCAGGTAGAACTAAGGGTAGGCTTGTGTTATAATGGCTCGTAGAGACCTGAACAGGTCGAAAACTCGGTGTTCTCTACCTTTCATAAGATAGGAATATCCTCGAAATTACTCTGCAAAACCGATCTCCAGCTATTATAATATATGAAACCCTCATCCTAGATGCATTCATTCCATCCAACATCCCGCCTAGCCACAGAAGCCGAAAGAATGCCTAGGTGTTTTGGACGGAATCGAGTGTTGGATCAGTGTAGAGAACCTTACATCATGTTGAGTTACCTAGCGATGGATGAGAGGTTGCAATGCTATAAAACAAATCTATAGACTAATCATGCACCTACACACATTCAGAAATGGACTTGACAAAACATTGTGAAGTTGAGGCGGCCTTGTTGAATTCCAGAGCCAACGGAGAAATGCCCCACCGTAATTCAATGTAGATGGCGCATTGATGATGATTCATTCGAGTGCGGTGCAGTGCTATTCTTTGTGACCAACATTCTTGACGGTCAAGTGGCCTTCAATATAGTTACGTTGCTCACACCAACAGATTGATTGATCCGATGATATACAGAGTAATCTTAAAATGTGTCTGAAGGGATGATGGATATACGAACCTATGATAAAATTGATGATGGTTGGGTTGTAGAAATTCCCCAACTCTATATAAAACAACTACCTAGCGAGGAGCTATATACTTGACGAAGGGAATCGAACCTAGATCGCGCCACAAACGTATCTGCGAGTAAGATTATGAGTATGAAAGAAGCGTTGATATCGAATTCCCAACTCCCGGAATTTTGGCAGATGCTTCATTCGCGGACTCACAATAGAATTTATTACTTCAACACCAAAACATCGGAAAGTCGCTGGGAGCCACCAGAGCCGATAAAGCACCGATTCGAACAAGGGCGACATGCCTCAGCTCCGAGGGTACCTGATCGACGTGGTTCTCATCACAGCCAACCAGTGCAACCTAATCCTCGGCAGTTCAAACGACCCTTGCCGCAAAGTGATGAGAACTGGGCGGGATCGTATAAAAAGCGTCATCCCCACCACTCAAATGTGTCCTCTGATCATATAGAACCAATTGCTTTCCCTGTTGAAGAGCTGGGTAACGATCAAATACTTTTGAAGCACATACTGATCAAGCACAAATATTCTGAAGATCCAACCAACTGGAAAAAGGTAGATCTAACAAACAAGACTGCTCTTGAAATTGCTCTAACATCCACCATGCTGTAATATGGCGAAAGGATAAAATCATTAGGACCAAAAGCGAAGCACTAGAAATGGCAAAGAATATTCGTGAGTTATTAGTCCATAATCGAGCCAAATTCGAAGAGGTGGCCGCAAAGGACTCTGATTGTATCAGTGCAGTACATGGTGGAATAATGCACTTGAAGAGAGGAACGATGTCCAAAGCTTTTGATTGCATCGCTTTCATGCTTCGCATTGGAGAGATAAGTCCACTTATACTGACGCCTAGTGGCGTACATATTATCTGTCGTGAGGTAGAGTAGACAGAAAGATGAAGCGGCCTGATGGGCAGGATCCTTCAATGACATCGATGATTCAACATCGATTAATGGTATGTAAGGAGTATTTGCTGGAGTGTTGATGTCAATTATAGTGGTTAAGAAGGAAAGTCAATTACTTTTGCAGCACAAGAGTATTGAGCATGCTGGATTGATAAAACAGGCGGATTTATAAAATGAACTTCTCTTTGTACCTTGGCCATATTTATTGCAGACCCTCGATGGTTTACGATGACCCACAGGCGCATTATCATGGAATGCAGACAAGAAGGATGAGATTCCCGGTACAACTCAACGGCTTAAAGGCACAGGCCCAATATAATAAAGTATGACATCAATTGAACATCAAAGCATATGATTCAGAAGTATTTATGGATTCGAGTTCGTGATGTGTGGCTTAATAAAAAAGCTTTGGTCATAGCTGCTTTGTTTTCCCATTTAACATGAAGTACCTTCGTTGAAGATTTGGGAAAAGGCAGTCTTGTTAATTTTACTGATACTAGCCCAGGTTTGACGAAATACTAAAATATGCTTCGAAATTAAGCTGATAATCTTCGAATTTCGGCTACATGAAACGGATGCTCAGCTCTCCCACCCACAAGAAAGATACCTTCCTGCCAAGATCTCATACTAAGGATGGGGATAGGAATAAGAATGTTGAAAAGACTATTGGAATTACATGATATTTCATTAGGAGTATTCACATTCACTTGACAGCACATATTCCTGTATTCCATTTGAATCGCAATCCACAGAACTTATTTTCCAAACCAGACGTATATACCAGGTGGCTTCAAGATGTATGTTTGGCAGAATTCGAGCTTCCGATACCCTATGATCCTTACGCTAGAATAGTACTGGGGGATTTACATGCTAATGATAACTTTGATTGGTGACCCAGTCATACCGATTTTGCCAGGCCAGTACCGCTGTTAACGTTATGTCGAATAGCGTCCCTACGGCTGTCCGAAAGTCCGAATTTGCAAAGCCACCACGTTGGGACTGTCGGTGGGATAGCTATGAACGTACCACAACCAATCATGGACCTGCTTGAAGTTATTCGAAAACTACGGCCGCTAACCTATGCGTCAGACATTTCTTACATTTCAGCCCGCACAACATTTTCCAATAATGCAGTACATTAGCGTGTGGCTACACTGATGGCGAAGTAGATCTACTAGACCTTGTTCAAGAATTATATCTTGATCCAATAAGTACCATCAACTCCAGTGGGCATAACGTGTCGTCTGCATGCTTTCTTATAGTAGGGATATATATGTATGAATCGTCGAACCTTCTATTCATGATCATGAGCTGATCATGTCTCAAAAGCACGCCCAATCCACTCTGGTAGCGGGATAACCTCCGCACATCCGCTAATAACAACTGACCAACATCAGAGCAGAAATTTACTGGAGAAACCCTCGACCCCAGAGTGCTTTCTCGACAACTCTAATCCTTCTTTGTAGTGATTAGCTGGACCTATGGCATGTACACTGTAAAATGTTACATTCATTCCTATAGCTGAGATCCCTGGCATCCTCGGAATGGCAATCAATGACCGTGTGCACAAAAAAATGGGTGGGCGCTATTGAATCAAGTATTAGAGTATTTCATTTAAAGATCCCATCTCTAATCTGACTCTTGAGCACTGCATTGTCAGTTCATGTTTCGTGGGGATCAACCTGCCCATTAGCTACCGAATGGCTACGGAAATCCTAATAATGTTCCAGTTTAATTGGTAAAAGCGTACTCTAGTCTACTCACTTTCGTTCGATCTGTTTCAATTTACCTAGCCCAGCTGCCAAGAAGGTTTCGAGTTATTTGCGCTGCCAATATCAGAAATACACCTAGTTTACTGTTCGAGCTTATGATGATCAGCAGCTGCTGAACGGATTCGAGCTCTCCAATAATATGCGAGGCTTCTCTTTTCCATTGCCAAGACTTCTTTTCACAGCATATAAGAGGCATGTCTCTTAATTACACACTCAATAAATTCAGGCTCTATTCTCTACCACCAGGCTTGGGAACCATGTCATTCCACTACTTCATGACCAGAAGCATTTATTTTGCTCTTGCCATCCTCCCATATTGTTTTGCAGGTGATCCGCTGATTGCCTACACCTCCACTTCTGCTGCCAATGTGGAGTGGACCAAATACACCAAGTCAGTATCGGTAATACCTGACAAGTACACAATCCATTGGCATGTTGATCAGCAAAATCAACCTGCTTCCATTACCATACTTCTGCAAGTCAACACTACTGGATGGTAGGCTCTGGTTTGACAGGCTGTCTTTCTGAAATAAATCAATAACCTTGACTATTCCTAGGATTGGGTTTGGTTTTTCTGAACCAGAAACAGGGGGAATGCCAGGATCGGATGTTGTGACTGCATCTGTCACAAAGAATGACACTTACTTCACTACGATCATGACAGACCGTTATGCTACGAAAAAGGCATTGCCACCACCTGATGACTGTCAGAACTATGTACCAAATTTTGGGTTCCAAACAGCAGATGGACAAACTCTAGTGGAATTTACGCGCCCGTTAAATACAAGCGATTCACAAGACAGAGTAGTTACCAATGGCTCTGTCTCAATCGTTTATGCATATGGAGAAAACGGTATGACGGATATTTCCTACCATGGAGATAACCGTGGGTACACCGAGGTTGTCTTTTTTGGAGACGAGGATTCAAGCCCTGTAGATTCTACCCCAGAGGTGCAAGTGTTCAATTATACAGCACCACCCTTCAAACTCTCAGCGGAACCTACACTTTATTCTTGTACTGGGTTCATATTTGATCCGTTAGCAAACTCTACAGATACTTCTGGCCACATTATCTCTGTTGCACCAATTATTGGGTCAAAATACGTCCATCATATGTTGGTCTACATATGTTCGAATGACAATTTCTTTCAGAAAGTATTGAATAACCCTACGGTTTGCGCCTCAAGCAACTCCAATGATCATACGGAAGGAATGAGTGGCTGTTATGGCTTCGTTTATGGGTAAGAATGTGAGGTATATCTGACTTTTGAGGCTTGTGTCTAACTCAGACTCTAGATGGGCAGTGGGAACTGGAGTTCTGAACTATCCAGCTGAAGCAGGGTTGCCTTTTGGTGATAGCAGCGACCCATACACTACAAAATATGTTGTAATTCAAACACACTATAACAATCCAACAGGAGCCGACCCAAACATGACTGACGAAACTGGTGTGTCGATTCATTATACCTCTAAAAAGCGCCAATATGATGCAGGGTGGGTTGTATTAGGTGATCCATTAGTAGTATCCCCTCCTATGGCGATAGGTAAGACTGAGCCGACCGAGTTCCAGTATACTTGTCCTGGTGAGTGTACAAACATCTGGCCGCACGAAGCGCGAGTTTTCGCCTCCATGCCTCACATGCACAGCTACGGAACTCAAATATGGAGTACAGTAACTAGTAGTAATACTTCGGATAAAGGAGTCAACCCCCGAGTTATTGGTAATGTGGGAGGTAATCAGAGTGTGGTAATGGATCTTTCAGAGTTCTGGGAGTTCGATTTCCAAAAAATCCACAAAATCAACGACTTCTGGATCCGACCGGGTGATCGCATCAACACACATTGTGTGTAAGTGTCAAGTCGAAGTTTCTGTTAACCGCAATGTAAAACGTTAACGGACATCCCTTTTAGATATGACACATCTGTAAACAAATTCCCCAGCTTGGCACCGAATGCAACTGAAGTGGAGTTCGGAATTGCTTCCTATAATGAGATGTGTATGCACTTCGTGGCATATTACCCACGTCTCATAGGGACTTACTCAGACCCGAACATCCCCTTCATGTTCTGTGGTGTGGCGGATAGAAACCAGACATCAACGATATGCGGAATTGGTGCAAACGATATTCTCCCTATTGCTAATCCCCCTACGCTGTCGTATCTTCAGGATCCCAAAGGTGTAGAAACCCGTCAATTCGGACAACCACCCAACACATGTGCCGCCAGTCGTATTTGATGCCACACTGAAGTCGGGTTGCAGTATTCCTGGTATTTATGGATGATGTAGTGAGCTCAGCAAATTGATTATGGATTTTTTGTATTGGCAGCGTTCGTGTCATCTCAGGTTACTTTACTTTTTTAAAAGTACATATTACTAGCGCAATGTACCATGATACGAACATTGATATTGAATAAATGTTTTACAGGTTTGTTTGATCGTAGTCTCTTTTGTGCATTATACTATATTTGAAGGCATTGTATGGCTCAGCAGCCTATGAAGGATCAAAACCGTTTTGACCTATTGAATTTGCTGAAGCCAATAGCTCCATTATACTTACATTTTGTTGGCTGGAACCTGAAATCTATACCAGTTGCTAACCTACAAATGGGCTACTTTAGTTATAGAAAATTGATCCCCTTAAAAACTGCCAACGTACTTGGTTTTACTATAGCCGTATGTGTAACCGGTAGGGTGATTGCTATTAATAACAGCAGGTACTCCTCCAATCTGGCTTGGCATAGCATTCACTAAATCAGGAAGATCCAATTAAGCCTCATTACAAGCTCTCGTATATAAGATACAGCGAAGACAAGATGGAAGCTTTCACCCTCACTATGTCCTACACACAAATCTCTGTAGACTCGGAGCAACCTTTGCCAGGTAAAGTTCTCTACTCTGGCTCTGACTCAAACGTGCTTCCGCAGGAGTTCTCTGCTGAATGTGACTATGAGCCTATGAGGGATGATTCCTTTTACCTAGACGTTGGATATACTGTACTGGGAATTGAATTGGTAAGTTTCTTGTGAAAATCTAACGCTAATTGTATAAACTAATCGGCGAATAGATTTCTAGTATTATCACCATATGCCTGTTAGTCCGTCACTTGGAAATTCTGGACCCCAAAGCCAACAAAGTTCGGCTTGCCGTGGCTCAAAGCCTATGGCTACCCATGTGTATTACTGTATTAAGGATCTTTTACTCGATTATTGGCATCCTAGGACTCTTCAGATCTAGTTACCTATTGATAGGCAACCTACTTGCATCGATGGCCTTGGAAATCCTTGGCACAATTGGGCTGTTGGTTCTCTCAGTCATCACCCATCATGGCGCGTTAATATGGATGACAGTTACTACGGTAAATCACTGCTTTATTGTGCTTATCACCACTGAACTTGGGAACTAAAATCTCAATAGATGATTCTAGATGTCTATTTTATGTCGATATTCTATCGATATTATGAAATTGTACGTAACGAAAAGTACACTCCACTGGTTCAAGTAGCCAAAGAATAGGACATGCTGCAAGGAAACCCCTTTGCGCTCTGCCCATGTGCGCATCATCATGCTGTAGATATTCCTTTTCCCACCTCCCCTTCAACTCACTCTATACATAACCCACTGAAACGCCTAGCCACAGATTGACAATAACCTCTGCATATGATTTTTATTTAAGCATGAGGAATGAGTACGGCCAATCTAATCAGTACGTTTTTAGGATCGCATTGATGCACACTAATTTTGTAGATCCTTACTAATAAATTCACGAAAACAAAAGTAAACCACACTATCACTAGACACCATTGTGAATGTGTACGGATACAACAAACTCATTGGTAGCCCTTCGCAAGATATCACCAAGATTGATGATGCCAAGAACAATGATTATCCAGTTTTTCATTTCAGCATCATGTGCTTCCGCCATTTCGGGGAATTTTGCTGACCCTTCATGCCACATATCATGACCCGGCAGCTACCATTATTCCACGTTTTACCCCAAGCAGGTATATTTTTTTACGGTACAATAAGGGTCTGATTCGTATTTGATAATTCCTACAGAATCAAGAGTCATACGTTTCCGCAAGTGGTTTTGATAACGGATTAGCCGGACAGCCAATAGATTCCCATTATCGATCAATATGGCAATTTGTTGGATATCTGAGTGTTATCAACCCTACCTACAAAAGATGCCTTGGCCAAGACACCCACGCGTGCTCAGTATCACCATGGACTCGAGTGTCTGCTTCGGACTTGTTGACCACTTTGTAGGGCAACTTCTGGAATAATGAAAGGCCAGTCTACATGAGGTACATGAGGGGAGGCTAGTGCATGCGCATCAACTTTCGGGGGCATAAAAACAATCACCTTGACCTGATAGACATAAGGCAGTGATCACTCTTGCTCGGTGTTCGGACTAAACATTAATGACCAACAATGTTCAGATATCGATTTCCGATGGCGCTATTCTGAACTATAGCTTCTCAATGAATCACAACAGCCATATCTGCAAAGGTTTGGATGATTACTTGTATGCTGCGTCTACAGTCATATCACTATAGAATACTGGCTGTGGTCTTCAAACACAGAATGTACAGGCTGTATGGCAGACCGATATGAGTAACCATAGCTGCCCAATACTTCTCCCACAGCTCTTTCAAATCTGTGTAGCTTCGTTTCCACGCTCCATTTGTTGGCATCAAGGCATCACAATACAGGCCGAACCGGCGATGCACGGCCGGAAAAATGCCAAGAAATTCTCGACTTTGAAGATTCGTAAGTAGTTTTGCCATTATCCAGTAGCCCGATGATAGCACCTATATAGCTAGAATACTGTTCACAAGTGGTGCTGATGAATTTGTTATATATAGATAGGATTTAATAATAGAAATCGAGATTCTTTCCATTTACAGTTGGTTACACGTAATTTGGTAGGGCGAGCTATCATGAACATTCGCAACACTTGCAATAACGATAGGTTCATAATTATTCTCTCTTGACTTCACAGTCATCTAATCGCGTTAGACGGCTTTGGTGTGACCGCTGTTATCACGAGATTAGAATCATTCGCAACCGACGTTTGGTATGCTTTTCCTCGGCTAATGTGTGCATTCGTCTTCTGATGTTGATTCGGAATAGATTAATTTCCCCTCTCCCTTTCAAACCACATCGGGCATATTATGATAAGTGAATTGAACGTATTAAATAGGGAAACAGTTCACCTTGATATATATATATATATATTTCCGTACATTCTGTCAACCTCGCACGATGCAATGTTCTGATTCAGAAATTAAACATTCACTCAGTTGACCTGGATATTTCAAGCAAAGTAGCAACAGGAAACGCAAGAAAGATTAAGGAGGCACCAATAGATTTCCTAGGATGAGGCTTTGACCTTATTTGCTACTCCATCTACTTAAATTCATCATAGATTGCCAAATATGCAAATTTATGGAATAAAAAGCAGCCATCCGTGACTTTACCCGTCACCCAACACTACTTGATAAAGTGATTGATCAAACTCAGCTTTGGTTTGATATAATATTTTTTTATAGCTCTTGCTTTCTTGTAATATATCTCTTGCAGTGTTTGCATCTAGCGCACCCTTTCTTCCCTTCTTGACAAGCTGCTGTATTTAAAGCTATTTGAGGCCTTCTAGTCGTTTACCACTGATATTTTTAAAGTGGCTTTTCATACAATTCTTGATCCAAAACAAGAATTCCCCGTGAGCATTTGCTTTGTGTTACAGTCCTTGAATCCCTCCAGTTTTGTGACCCAAGGACATGGCTACCCTTCATCTCCCCTTGCCTAATCATGCGCACCTTTCTTTTAAAAGCCCCTCTTTTCCAGACTCTGTAGAAGATTCCGAAAACTCGAATTCAATCTCACAGGTTGACCCAGACATTAGCACCTCACACCCCATTTCAAGGCCAGAACCTCGATCGACTTTATCCCCAGCCATTGCTACAACCTCACCACAATCCGTAAAAAATGTAGAACATGTATTATATCACCCACTTAACCCTAGACGACCAGCTACCTTCTCCCGGATTACCGGGAAGATCCAACAAGATCCACTGACCACACCCTCCGATGAAGAGTTCAAGATAGATTCACAAGCGGCCGTACGAGCGGAGATTCACGAAGCCATCTCAAGCCCTATTACCAGACCAAGGTCTATGTCAGTTCCAACATTGACTATCAAATCGAAACAATTTATTGTGCACAAAGTTACCCAAGCGGATACGATTCATGGTGTAGCTCTTAGATATGGGATCGAGGTACCGCCGAATCGATTTGTCATCTCATAGTGACTGTTCAACTAATCTTCCATATATTTTGAAGGTCGAGCGCCTGCGAAGAATCAACAAGTTATGGCCAACAGACCCGATCCAAATTCGTGAAAACATTTATCTTCCGAGCGATCTCTGCAGTATTAGCCAGAAAGAGATCGAAACAATTGGAGTAAAGCTATTGATGGGCGAGGAAATTGAGCAGAAGAACTGTTTGGAGCAAAGGGCCATATTTTTTTCGCCGCTGGCCAGCGAAACATCCACGCAACGTCCAGTCCCACGGCCACGACTTTCTTCCTCAGCTTCTTCAAGAACATTTAACTCCGCAACCGATTATTGGTATGTGACCTTCCCGTACAGCACAGCGGCCAGGACAACTTAACTCATACAGAACTTTCTAGGCTATCAACGAGCGCATTCCCATGGTCCACCATCGCAAAAGTGATGGGAAGTGTCAGTGAAAAACTCCAAAGAAACAAAACATGGACAGGGGATAAACGTTGTCATGGAGTTTTGCGGCGGCCGTCTCTACCGGATCATTTCACCAGAGTCGACTCAGAGCTCCAAGGCGAGAGCACAAAGCAATTGCCAATCGATATACCCCTTAAGGCAATTGGAGAGAGATTTATTTGATGGAGCCTATTCCTAATGGCAGATGAAGTAGCGATATGGCGACTCATCACGGTGGTCGATATAGCAGCCCCATTTCCCTTATTTTAATTGACATGAATAAACCAATATCTACGAGTTCACCTTATTATATAGAGTTTCATGTCTTATGAGCCATTATTTATCATATACTGGCTTTTTATGTGATCCGTCCACACGAGGAAACCCGAAGTGCAATCAGTGAGAAGCTAGGAATGCTCCACTACGAACAGACCTAAACCCTTGACACACGAATTTACGTAGATTCCGAGAATGATCATCCCCTTCTTTACTCAAATATTTCAAATGCAAACTGGCCACTGTCGTAAAAATTGTATCATCATGCATTTTGCGAGTCCATGGATGAACCAAATCCTGATTAAGTTTTAGAACATGACTACCACAAAAGCTATCGATCATTTTGAAAATTTTCAAACGCAATCCAAGGCATGTGAGGCTGAATTTGAGTGTGATTCAAAGCGGTTTTTTTTTCCAAAAAATCGTTTCGACGTAAAAAAAAAAAATCATTTTCCTGGAGGAGAAAAGTTCGCTTGGAAATCTAGTGATTATTTTCTCTGGTATTTTATATACATTCAGCTTTAGTATTCCTTCTCGGTCTTTCCCTATCTTATTTACTTCCCTTCTGGACTAGAATACCATGGCTACTGTATTCAAAAACGCCGCGAAAAAGAATGCTGACAAAGACTCGGGTGCTGACAAGCCTGTGGTCAGAAACAAGCAAAGAGTTATGATGCTCACTTCTCGTGGTATTACCTATAGACAAAGACATCTGATGACTGATTTGGAGGCTCTTCTTCCTCAAGCAAAGAAAGGTAAATCCAACTCGAGTCTTACTGAGGTCGAGGTGTTGCTATATCACAAACCACTAATCACTTGAATTTCCCTTAGACACCAAACTCGATTCGAAGTCCAAACTTTACATTTTAAATGAATTGGCCGAACTCAACAACTGCAACAACTGTATATACTTTGAGTCACGCAAGCATCAAGATCTTTACCTTTGGATCTCTAAAACCCCCAACGGTCCTAGTGCGAAGTTCCACGTCCAGAACAGTAAGTAGATCATTCCCCACATCTGGGTTAAGGATATGTTATTTACTAGTCTTCTTTCATGCGTTAGTCCACACCATGGACGAGTTGAAAATGACCGGAAACTGCCTCAAGGGCTCCCGTCACATTCTCTCTTTCGACAAAAACTTTGATAGTGAGCCACATTACGGTCTCTTGAAGGAGGTGTTCACTCAAGTATTCGGTGTCCCCAAGGGAACTAGAAAGAGCAAGCCTTTCATTGATCACGTCATCTCCTTTTCTATTGTCGACAACCGTATCTGGTTCCGTAACTACCAAATTGTGGAGAAGGATGCTTTGGATGGCACCTTAAAGAAGGAGATGAGTTTGGTCGAGATTGGTCCTCGTTTCGTCCTCAACCCTATTCGTATATTCCAAGGTAGTTTCGGAGGAGCAACCCTTTACGAAAATGCTCAATACATCTCGCCCAACGCCGTTCGTGCCAGTATGCGTCGCCAAAAGGCCACCAAATACACCACTCGTACTGCTGCTCAGAAGCAGCGTGAGGCTAAGCTGTCTGAGGCTCAGTTAGAGGAAGACCCAGTAGACCAGGTCTTTGCCTAAATCCATTAATATATTAGAGAATCGAGATTGTTCGTTTATAAATAATAAATAAAATCAATAGAAAATCAAGTATCACATCGATTTCACTTGCGCATACTGCTCTCAAATTTACCCCATAGCGAAGGCTCAATTGTGTCTCGGTTGACACATTGGATAAGCAACGTTGGCAATCAAAGGGTAGATTTCGAGTATCATGCGGTTAGGAGAAAAGGAGATTAGCTTCAGGGATGGCATGAACACCATCACATGTTGACATCTAAGCCAAACTCGCTGGCATGCGATCAGGCGCTTGGGGAGTCTGATTGGTGCTGTGTAAAATCATTAGATATTGTGCTCAACAACCCAGAGAATGGTCATCATTCAATACAACAGTAAATCGACTTCGTGATCAAGCAGAGCCTGGGATGTCCTGCTTTGACACACTGGATTCATAACAAACAATGCGGTCAGTCTGCATGTCAACGTCGGAAAGAAGGTGCTGTCGCTGCCAAGGTACCTCAGGGCAGTCAGTGCTGCCCAACCATTGATAACAGAGCGTACAGGCAACTGCAGCTCATAGCACCTCGACCCCTACTCTCGATGATGTAATCTAGGTGATTGACCAGCTAGAGATGGTGCAGAGGAATTCGCATAGAGCGGGTTGGCGATTGGCTTTGCAGAAGATTAACAAACACGTCGCGATCATTGGCTATGTAGACTAGAGTTAATTTTATAACAATAATATGCGGAAAGAATTATTGTTTCGGTACGTGGGCTTCATCCCATTATTGGGATGTATCGTTTCATATACAACATCAGCAGTTTGTAATGGCTACACTCGTATCATAGGTGCCTTAGGCTTCACCCACTCATGATCGTCCTATGATTGGGTTGGAGTAACGGAAACATCAAGCAAAATATTGTCTTAGAACCATCGCAGATGTCCCCATTGTCGCTGCCGCCGTAAAGTACTCGGAGCTGATCCGTGTTTCCTTTTCCAAAGGCTGTTCAATCGGCTTGGCTGCATTGTAGATATTAATAAAATTGGATCCAAGCAGTGGCAAGGAATTTTCATTTCTAACGCCATTGGTGCGGAAGTGGTTAGGTTTAGTTGAGTTTTCGACTGCGATAAATGGGTTTCCGAGGCCCACTTTAAAACCAAACCCAAAAGAATTCGACCCAGCCGCGGCTCAAAAAAGCCTGAGTTGAATCACAAGCAAGTGGGAGATTTCACCATCGATTAGTTTCGTTTTACGACACCTCATTTGTAAAAAAAGCCAAGGCGAAAATTGATTCGATGATTATCTCAGTGAAGTTGGAACCACAGATGGTGGTTGACTAGGTCTCTCCCGTACCCCGTCTCTTCTTTTCTAATGCAAGACCTAATTCGTATGAGGGGATGATGTTGTAGATTCAAAGATATTCATAACAATCTAGTGGTTGGTGATTCACCCCTAATATTCGAATGTATTAAAGCACCCAAATTCCTAAATCCAATTCTTGAATATAGCCTTGTGATTCTCCTCACTGCTGCTTGTACTATTTTGATTGCTCACTCGATTTCTAATCCTAGCCTTCACGGCAGCAAGATCTCACTCACAAATCCTATCTCAGCTTCATTCTCGTCTACTTTACCATAAAGAATTCAACCTCTTGTAACAAAGAGGCCATTGAGCTTACCACCTTGTTTCGATCATAAATGAGCCATATCCTGACCTGCATATTTACAGAGCATCTTCACCTCACTTCGTGATATAACCGCTGAGAGAAATAGCGGACAGACGGTAGCATGTTGACGACGGTACCGGTTTTCTCCAACATAAATAATCAGTATGGATCGGTATTTACTGCAGCACTGGCCGCGAACTGCATTTCCATGGCCTTCTCAGCTACCGCTTTTCTTTTATTACTGGGATTGAAGTACTACGATCGACACCTGGTAAACCGAGTCTCACTAAGGCTAAACAAATGGATGGCGCTGGTGGATGTTGGCTTCTGTGGTGCCCAGATATTGAACGTACAGAACAACAACGACAGCATTTGGTGTGCGTTGAGCGTTTGGCTCATCGTATGGTTCACTCTTCTTTATTTATTTTTGAACACTATGATCGCCTTTAATTTACAAATAGTTTTTGTCCACGGAAAAAGTAATACCTCTAGCTATGTGAAATATTACTACATTATATCATTTTCTCTCTCCCTGATCATAAGCCTCACCCCATTCTTCGAAGGAAAGTACGGATACTATTCAATTGCTGAAACCTGCTGGTGGACCAACAGTTACACCTCCAAAACCATACTCTGGGAGTGGATGACCTACTTGGGTTGGATCGCAATAAGCGTACTCTATTGCACGATTGCGGTCAGCCTGGTGATCTACAAGCTAGTGAAGGAAAGCCGGATTATTCGGGAGCAAATCCAACACACCGCAAGTCATGAGCTTGGATCAGAATGGCAGGGCAAAACCAATATCGACAGGGACGTTCTTAAGGCTGTACGTCGAATTGTGCTATACCCGATAATTCCCATCTTCACTCAGGGTGTCAACATAATGCAAGAAATGGATGTCTACGTTCACAGGGAGGCAAACTTTTACCTATTCTTCTTGGCTTACTTTGCTGGTGCGTTGCAAGGAACGTTCAATACACTGGTGTTTCTGTTTGATCCAGCCGTTGTTCATGCGTATAAACGTATCCACGCCGACCTTTCAGACCGTTACGCTAGCTCCTTAACCTCCTCGAATACTCTGGATGATGTTGTACCATGGAAGCCTAAGGTTGTACTATGGTGCTTGAAAAAGTGTCAATTGTCCGACAACGCAAACACCGTGTCCGAGAGTGAGACAATTGACCGCCCATACATAGTGCATCTGAATCCATCACGCAACTCTGATATTAACTTATCAATCTCTGGGACTGAAGAGAGTGGGTATAATATCTACTTGACTAGTAATCTCAGCCTGGAGGACAAGGTAATCCAAACAACGGAGAGGAAGAACAATGATCAGTCAGAGAAACCTCCGAATGGAATTCCAATGTGCCTATAAGTCGCCATAATCTGGGTCGGGAAGATCTTCGATTAGATCTTTGAGCATGTCAATTAGTGACTACCTTTCGTAATCCTGTATAGTTACCATTTCTTTGAGAGCTCCTTCCATACTTGTACACAAATCACGATTTTTCATGTTCTTTAATTCAATATATCAGCAGCACTGGAAGCTTGATTACTTAGATATCTTCGAGCAACTTTCAGAGCCAATGACTGCCAGCTGGAACTTGGAAGTCCCATGCTTCAAAAATAAAGAAAATCTTCACCTAAACTACCCTATCTTACAGTTTGTTGGGGCTGTTGACATGACACAATGTACTGTGCCATTGACCAAGCGGATAAAAGATGGGAATGACCACAACCTCTAAAATATTGGTCGTGACCGGCTACCTATTAGCAACAAACTCGTTTTTGATTACTCAACCTCAAACCTCCTTTGTAAATCCACCAAAGATAACTATTGTCAGCGATCATGGCTCACTCTCATGAGACATGATCTAAACCATTTTCAACATCCCTACCAAATAACTTCTCTCAAGAGGCTGTCAGCGCAAAATTAAAAATAATGTCTCAGATATTACCTAGATACATTATCCAGAGACAATTCGATGCGTATCAAGATAATCAGGATAGTTTATGTAGAATATACCATGCATAAATATTGAAATCATGCAAATACTGTATGGAATCGGGATGGATTTCCAGCTGATCATTTCTTACTTGCATGAGTCACCGTCAACAAGATCTCATAAGAATTTTTGATGTTCCGGTTGATGACTTGTTTCGTAATCTACATGTACAAAAGCTCGCTCTACATTTGGTAATGTTTCTAATTTGATTTGTAAACTCTCGCCGATATCGTGACTTTCACTTAGTGGTGTATCGGGTGACATGACGATATCAACTTCAACCAACATATTGTTGCCTGCGTGATAAGCGCGACAAGTGTCTACTTGTAGGACCTTAGGGTGATGAGTCAATGCTGCGCGCATTAAAAAGGTTAGTCCTGGCTGAATTTAGAAGGATGGTCTCTAATTGACTAACCAATATAGGTGACTTTCTTCAAGAAATTCGCATCCGCTGATTTCCCAACAATCAATTGAATGTTTTCTTGAAACAGAGCAGCCATTAAAATCAATCTTGTGTGATAGACACCCATGTTGATAACAGTCATTACCATATGCTGTAGATGTCCAAGACCTCAATATAACCAGAGCGACAATCAGAGCCCCAACTGGGTCGATCCACCAAGCAATCTTTGTTCCTAATAGTGAAGCAGTCAAACCAAACCCGTTCACTAAAAGGTCATTCTGATGGTCCTGTGCAAAAGTTTTGGCAGCAGGGAATTCACGAAGTGCTCCACAATAAAGATATAAAATGAACTTGGTGACCAATGCTGAAGAAACACACACGATACTCCAGGTATCCAGCGCGGGTGAATGGTTTTGACCAAGAAGTGTTCTAACTCCCTCAATCTACGATTTGCCTAGTGGGTTAGTGCTCGTCCGAAAAAATACCCAATAAGGAGCACGAACTATTAATTGTAACGAGAGGGCGCCCATCAATGCTGAGAATACGATGATTCCGACCGTCTCCATACGCGCTTTCCCCTAATGGATGACGTTTAGATAGAATCAGTATAGGAACGAGGCCTGCGCACATACGACAGGATATTTAAGCAGGTTGCCGTTGGTTGCGGCCCTAGCAGCAAAAACAAGAACTGCACTGGAAAAGAGATCCATAAACGAATCAGCCATAGTTGCAAAGAGAGACAACGACCCAGAGTTAACTGCAGCATAAAGCTGTAGAAAAAATAGCGCTATGTTAGCCCCAAAGGAGCCATAAACTGCAATTTTGACCTAGATGATTCAATTAGCTGGATTATTATCGAGTCTATCAGAAATAAGATGCCATACTTTTATTAGTCGAGAATCCTCGTCAACAGAAGCAGCCTTCACAGGGGAAAGCAAATCGTTGATGATTTGGTTTTGCTCTTCATAAAAGGAATACACTCCCTTTCCCTGTTGCTTTTTCACTTTTTTCAAGTCATCATTTGAGATACGCCTGGTCCCGAGTAGTAGAGGGTCAGCTTCATCCTGGGAATCCGACTCCTGCTCGAAGTCGTGAGGGCTAGCAATACGATGGACTAGATGCGAAGTGTTGGCCATGGTAGGTAAGCAACCGGAGGTCAAGGTGGATGATTGCTGTGACATCACCCCATGCTCACTATATGTAGCCTCCATCTCAATGGAGTACTGGCATTCAGCGGTTGAGGTAGAGGAATGCATCTTTCTGTTTGGTGCCGGAACAATGACTAGAGTAGCCCAGACAAGAGATCCAAGGGTCAGTTGAGAATTTATTAGAAGTCAGCTACAGTAGTGAGGATGGCGACAGATAGTGTGTTGATATAGGAATTTCTCTGTGTAATGAAAAAGCCAGATTGCATTTATATTGGCATTAAACTTAATGATGAAATCTCATCATACAGTAAAGAAAAAAAGAATATTCGCGTTTCACTTTAGGCTCTCAACAAATAAAAGCAATGCAAACTCCCACTTCTTATCTGACAGTCCCTATTCGCTCTTATCTCTCGAGCTTTATGCTGAAACGCCATATGGAGAAATACAATTGACTATACATTAGCGACTAAATATGTACACTGATCATCAATATTATCATTATATTGCCAATCGAAGCTTCCACCACTGCCAAGCCGGCCTCTCAATATAAGTCAAGTTTATTGAAACATGATGCTTTGAAGTTGTCTGTTAAGCTCTATCAACCGTTATGACAAGTCAAAGATATGAGGCCAACCAAGCTATAAATACAATCCGTGAGTTTTTGCTATTCACCAAACAGTTGCTTTGATATGTCTCTCTGGCGGAAATTGGTAGTTCTATCCGAGCTTAGTTGGGTTGTTCTATGTAGACCGTTATCTACCATTGTAACTGTTCCTCTAACCAATCGTAATAACCTTTATGTAAGTGCCATTTTTCCTATTCTATTTGTATGTAACTAATATTTAGCTGAGTAGTACTATGGTCGAATTGGAGTAGGTATGTGGTTGGGTTTATCCTTTGTGCAACATTAGCTTTCTGATAACGATGTGGCTTTAGGAACCCCAGCTCAGCCAATCAATGTCTTATTTGATACTGGGTCCGCAGATCTTTGGGTTCCTAGTGTTTTTCTGCCAGAAGGTGGCAACAGAACCTATGCCTTCAACTCATCCCTGTCCCAAACGTACGAATTCCTCGACAATCCAGTAGAGTTAGAGTACGCGCGTGGGAAAATCACCGGGATATTAGGCCAAGATATTGTACATCTGGGCTCATTGAAGATATATCCGCAACCAATCATTGAAGCAACTGAGTTGTCCAAAGAATTTCGAAACTACCGATTTGATGGTGTATTCGGTTTAGGCTCACCCCTCAATTCAGTGGCACGTCAGTAGCATCAATTTTCCACCATCTTATCAGCGCAGAGTGCTAATCACATCCCCTAGTTGATAAACGGCCAATACAGTCCATCACTCGTTTGTATCCATCCTTAAGACCGATCTTTGCATTTTCGCTCAAAGAAACCACCGGCTACAGCTCTATTACTTTTGGAGGTTACGACCATTTAGCATTCGAAGGACCAATTCATTGGGTACCAGTTGTGAACCCGAGTCAGTGGGAGATACCTTTAGACCAGGTCTATCTCGGTGCCTCCTCCATAGTGGATTGGAACGACAATTATTCAATATTGATTGATTCTGGGTCATCCATGATAGTTGGACCCAAGCATCATATCAACCAGATTCATCGAATAATTGGAGCCGACAGAAAAGGCCACATCCAATGCTCCAGCATACACAACCTACCGACTTTACACTTCATTATTAGAGGAAGGGGTTACGATCTTGGACCGGCGGAATATATCAATGAAGCCGATGGTAAATGTAAGACTGTATTCAGAGAAGACAGTCACGAGTATCCTCAATGGGTGTTTGGAGTGGTATTTCTAAGGAAGTATTACAGTATATTCGATTGTGAAAGAAAACAGATTGGTTTTGGTAAGTGATTACAGTCATCCCTGAGGCAGAATCTACATACTAGATATATACTGACATACCTGGGATTACTCTAGCTAACGCCTTGATATCTGGTTGAGTCAAGCTTTTGCACCAGCCAGGCTTCTGAGATGCTGAGCGTATCATATACATAGCCCCCTTTGTACTAGTTTTACAGATGGTCAGAACCCGAAATAGTAAAGTCAAAGACCCCCATTGCTACCCGAAAGTTGAATATAAGATTGAATATAGTGGATAATATATATAAAATGTCAGTCAAATGATTAATGCCAGCAATTACTACCACAACCAAAAATACCCTTGTTACTGATGCAAGTCAAATTTGCTACAGCCTCTATCAACTGAAAATGGGGAATTGTGTCTTTGACGGTACTTTGTGAAATCAATCACCTGGACTTCTGGTTCACACGGAAAATCGTTGTACTCGTCTTTCTACATTTGGGCATAGATTTCCTCTACGCTACTAAACCATCCTCTCATATCTAGTCATCTTTGCAGCTAGTACCAGGTAGAAAACACTCTTGAGGTATCTCGACTTGTCACATCAATTAACTTCAGAACTTATTTCTGCTGTAATTTCAATGTTACTGCCGATTTAGAGCCCCTCTACATGATATTGTTGTGAGAAATAAATATATGCCAATTACAGAGTGGGACATTCTTGAGATATTCATAAGTAAACCATGCACATTTATTGAATGTAAAGTGGTATTTATACTTTTACATGGTCTTGGAAAACAAAACAAGGTCCCAAAAATATGTGTGCAAAGCTTGGGGCTGATTGGACAACTTTTAGAAATCTCATGTTCTTGGTAACTGATATTTTTGTGAAAATATTCAAAGTAAATCCCAGCCAGGAGTTTAGTCAGAATTCTCTGAGATTTGTAGGTAATGATTGAAGTGACTGATTTGGGTGAATATCCGGGTGTAATTAGATAATTTACAATAATACTACTCAACTAACTATTCATATTAACTAGTCCTAATTGGGATCTAAGATATTCAAGCTTGTCTCTAACTACTGGCTTGGCAAATATGTCTGCAATCATCCCATCTGTAGGGCAGTACACTAAGCTAACTAAGTTATTCTCTATAGCCCATGTATTAAATGATGTCTAATATCAATGTGCATAGTTATAGTATCAGAAGTTGGATTTCTACCTAGTTGTATGCATCCTTATTTATCTTGAAATAATGTAGTAGCCCCTTTTTGACCTATGCCTAAGTCTTTAACAAGCTTTCTTAGCCATAATTCTGTTTTTTAGCCTCACAGGCTGCCATATTTTCTCTCTCAGTAGTGCAAAGTGCTACATTTGGTTGCTTTGTTGAATTCCATAAATTGCCCCTTTACAGTGAAGAAAGTGTTGTAATTTGTAATTACACCTAAGTAGACACCTAAATTAGTCACCAAGATCATTACCTACAAATCTCAGAGAATTATGACCAAACTCCACATTGGGATTCACATAGAATATTTCACCAAAATATCAGGTACTGCAATATGAGGTTTCTGAAAGTTGCCCAAACAGCCCCAAACTTCTTACTCATACTCTTTGAGCTTTCTAAACACATTGTATATTCTTATTTTGTCAGGAACATGTAAAGGTATAAATACTACTCTTATATTTAACAAATTCTTGGACTTATTCCACTGGAGAGTGCCCCATTGAGCAATGAGTGCCAATTAGTGCCATAGTGTGCCAGAGAGGCATAGCAGACCAATATCTGGCCACAGACTGTGAGGCATAGTTCTTCACTTTATGCAAAGCAGCCCCAGTGTTTGAGCCTATGCCATAGAAAATTCATTTTTAACCTTTTTTTTGGGAGCAATATTGTGCATAATGAGTAAGAGCACAGAGAGACTGGAAACATGCATTTGGTACTCAATACACATGGCACTCTGAATCTAGCTGCAGAGGTTTGTAACATGTCACAAAAATGCATGGTACTATCTTTTGTAAAAATTTGTAATTCCACCCAAATATTCACCCATCTTGGTTACTTAAATCATTACCTACAAATCATGCAGAATACTGACCAAATTCCTTGTTAGTATTTACTTTGAATATTTGCCCAGAACATGAAAATTAGATAAGTTGTCCAAACAGCCCCAAACCTTGCACACATGTTCTTGGGACCTTCCTAAACCTATTCTACATGTTTGTTATGCCAAGACCATGTAAAAGTATGAATGCTGCTTTTACATTTAATAAATCATTCATTGAAAACCACATAATCTATTTGTTCTCTCAAACACTTCCAGTATTGCCAAGACTCTTATAACACTATACTGGTCTATATCAACTTGATTATTTGAGTAAAATTATTAAAAGTCAGCCAATTTCTGCAGCAAAAATTGATCCCCCACTAATTTGGAGGATTATGAAGCCTGCATATATAGGAAACAAGCCAGACAACTGTTCAATAGCTCTGGGCTCAACAAAACTAAGAAAAAACTAGATCCAATCACTCACATCTGTGCTGACAAAGGCAAAATTTATCCTTAGGTAATGAATTGTTAAATCTCATTATTCATGATTGCACAAGATAGATGCAGGTGTACTTCATGGAGAGAGAGAAAGAAGCCCTGTCTACGGTCAGGGAGCTCAAAGTCAGGATGGACAGAGAAACTGGTGAAAATATCAAGAAAATATGCTCTGCAATTGTATAGTTCATACCTTAAACTCCTCATCCACTTATGCCATACTCATGGGATAAAGCAATACACTACTATTCCTTACTCCCCACAGTAAAATGAAGTGTCACAATGTGCAAACAGATCAATCATTGATATGCCAAGATCTATGGTCTGTGATATAATTGTTCTACAATTCTTGGGTGGAATTGGTCAGTATTGCTGTATATCTTAAGAATGGGAGTTATTGCGGAGTGCTTTGTGGTTCTGTTCCATTTGAGGTATGGTATGGATATATGCCAAGTGCAGGGTACCTAAGAATATTTGGTTGCACAGCAAATGCCAAGACACTGCCTGGAAATCAGTCAAAATATGAGCCAAAAAGTGCAAAATTCCTATTTTTGGGCTATTGCCATGAGATTAAGGCAGACAGTGTTTCCAAAGCAAAGTAAAGCAGCTGTTCAAGTCCAGTTGTGTGCTGTCTAAAGAAAAAGCAAAATATTTGCAAAAATGATATTAAATGATGCAAAGATCAAAACTCAAATTCACCATTAGTTAGGATTGAATCTGAGCAAGACATAGAGTACTCCTGATCTCCAGAAGACTCTACCACCATGATTCAGCCTAAATCAGTGCCCTGGAATATCCCAGATGTTAGTATTCCAGTATCACAAACCAGGAGATCCAACCAGATCTGAAATTGCCCAAATTGTTGTGTGAATAATGGCACACACTTATCCTATGCCAGTTTAGTCCACATTTACAGGCTTCTGACAGTAAAAGAGACTCTAAGTTGCCCTCAGACAAAGTTTTGGAGGTCTGCAGTAACTGAACAATATCAGACCCTGATGGAAAGTCAGAGCTGGGACTTGGTCAAATTACTAATCAACCAAATATCAATTGGACATATATGTGTCTCTATGCCAAATCATAAGGCTAATGGTACAATTGAAAGATACAAAGCATGCCATACAGCCAATGGAGACTCTCAGATGTAAGGACTGGATTATACTTAAGCCTTTGCTCTAGTAGCCAAGCTGTATTCTATCTCACTATTACTGGCTATTGCAGCCAAATATAAGTTCTTTAGTCATCAGATGGATGTAAACTATACTTTTGAGCAGGGGACTTGATAAGTATGTGTACATGGACCAGCCTGATGGTTTTGCCAACCAATCTAGCCCCCCATTTGGTGTGCAAGCTTCAAAAATTTCTATATCATCTCAAACAATCACAAAGGGCCTGGAATACAAGCTAGATTCATATTTGGAATCCCTGGGTCTCCAGAGAAGTGCAACTGAGTATTGTACCTACTATAAGCCAGAAAGAGCAAGTCCAGCTCTATTAGTATTACCCATGGATGATATTAATACATCCACCAATAACTAAGAAACATTGAAACAGACTAAGTGAAGTCTATCCAAGGAGCACAAAATGTCCAATCTAGGACAGCTCAGTTACTATTTATGGATACAGTCCTCTTTAGAGAGAAGTACCCAAACTATCACCTTAGGCCTGTCCCAGTACACTTGTGATATACTTGAGAGGTACCAAATGCAATATTGTCAACTGGCTGCTACCCTTATAGAGCCAAACCATCACTTGGACAAAACTCAACAAAATCAAGAGGGCTTGTTGCCATCTGAAAGCCCAGACTTCCTATATCAGCCCAAGGTTGGCTGTCTGATGTATCTCATGCTAGGAACATGTCCAGATATCTCATATTCAGTGGGAACTGTCAGCCAGCATAATCAGAACTATAAATCTAATCATATTACAGCAGTTAAGCAGACTATTAGATATTTAAAAGGAACTGCAGATATCTGCTCAAGGTATACCTGGAGGGATTCAGAGCAGGATCATGTGGGATAATCTGATGCCACTTAAACATGAAGTTTGGAAGCCATAGAGGCAGAGAATACAGCAGCCTGTGAGGCACTAAAAGTAGCAATGTGGCTAAGAAAGCTGTTTAAAGACTTGAACTTGTTTCAAAAAGCCCCCATTAAAATATTTCAACAAAATCAAAGATGTATACATTAGGTAGAAATTCAACTTTTCATGATGGAATTAAGCACATATATATTAGATATCATTAGATACAGGAAGCTATAGGGAATAACTTAGTCAAATCCGTATACTGTCCAACAGATGAAATGATTGCATACATTTTACCAGACCATTAGCTAGAGACAATCTCAATATCTTAGATCATGGTTAGGACTAGTTACCATGAATGTTTAGCTAGTGGAAACATTGTAAATCTTGTACTTACACCTAAATACTCTCCTAGCTTGGTCATTTAGATCATTACCTACATATCTTAGAGAACTCTGACCAGACACCTTGTTGGAATTTACTTGCAATATATTGATCAAAACATAAGGTACCAGGAACATGGAATTTCTCAAAGTTGTCCAAACATCCCACACTTTGCACACATGCTCTTGAGACCTTCCTAAGCATATTCTTCATGTTTTTTCCCCAAGGCCATGTAAAGGTGTAAATATTACTTTTTCATTCAATAAATCATTAAGTGAAACCACTTAATGTATTTGCTCTCCCAATCACTTCCAAGATCTCCAGAGCTCTTACAACGGTTGGTACGCCCACTGATAAGTGCATTGCATCCTAGTAGCAATGCGTAAGCCTGGAAATGCTTTTGTGTTGACATTAACTAGTTTTACACCCAAGCTTGTCATACACTGGAAGCTTTGACGTAACAAACTCCATATTATCAGCCAGTATTGATTTATTGTGTTCAAATAGTGTATTCAAACCATTAGGAGAGTGTTGAGATGCTAAGGAGAAAAGCGCTTCAAGAAAGTTTCAAGCAGGAGCTATACAAAATGTTGGGACTTTCAGATGAGTCCGAGAAACTTGACGATATGTTGAGCTTCACTGATTCAATACATCAGCAAATGTCAAACCAAATCTGTAGAGTCATCAGAGTTTTCAGGCTTGTGCATGGATTAGCCCCCACCATGAAATGATTTCATTACGACTATACCGAATAGAATGATAAGAGGGCGGAGTATGGTCCAGATCGCAAATCATTAGATTTGCCCTTAATTGCACATGAAGTAAAATTCAATATTCATTTTTGTGACATATTTTGAATACTATATCGGAGTTGGGGAGTTATAAATTGCAACAGAATTTGGGTTACTTGAACGCCTCATAACCAATATTTTCTGATATGACACGAAATGGACTAATGCTTCAAATTTCTTTAAGATGTGAGGATATACTAAGCGTCGCATGTTATGGTAAACGCCAAGCCAAAATTTCGAAACCGGATGTGTAAAAGTATCTCGGCTCCACAATTCATTGTCTAGCAATCCCTCTATATTTAGGCACGGTGTAAATGCACAAAATGGAATGCCAATGTTACTCAGTATTGTTCAGGCGTTATCTGTGAAGTGATAGGTTAGATAAAGAACACATTATCATGCCCTCAGTAAATATGGGGCGCTTTTTCGTAACCATGGGATAGCTTGTTGATTGGAATTCATATGGATGTGACCTCTTCACTTTGTAATGAGGATGTAATACGTAGAGTATCGAATAAAAAATGTGCCATCTCGTTTGATGTTTTGAGTTCATGAATTAAAATTGGTGCACGGCTAGGACTATTCTTGTGCTGGGACAAAAAAATAGGACTGGCAGAAGGTACTTTCTTGGAAAGGTTCTGTTGGGGTAGTTTATTGACCACTAAGACAGATATCTAGCCTATGTCACATTAGTCACATTGTATCGCACTCTCGTTATTCTATGTTCATGAGCCAAGAGATTACCAAAGCTAAAGCGATTTGTAAACTACCTGCGGGACATGGCACTTTCGACATAATGAATTATACAATGAAGGATTTATCTCCTGTTATCTAGCCTATAGGGATACAAAATCTAGGTTATCTAGGTACTTATCAGACGCACAACGTAAGGGGGGATATCTAGATGTTGTACCTCACTAATCATGGTAGCATCTGAACTCCTCGTTGACAGATTTAAAAGTTTCTGACTTCAACACTGCCAATCACTCGAAATTTCTATTTAGTTCTGATGTATGGATCGGCACGCATTGTGGATAGCGCCATCAATTCAACGCATGTGCCTCAGTGCGTTTGGTCCTTGGCTCATTGACTGATTTGGTAAGCTCGAGTAACACCTGAAATCCAGCTGGGTGAACTTGATAATGTACCTGGGTCAGGTGTGAATCTTATTAAACTACCGAATCAACGAAAAATACGAGGAGGGATCTCCTCGCCTAGGAAATCAGAAACCTGTTTCACCCGAGAAAACCTACCAAGGATTGAATTCCGAGTCCACTCGGGAATACAGCATTGAAGGACGGGATTTGGCCTAATTCATCCATCTGCTTTGCTTACTTCTGATCTAAGATTATCTATCATCTAAGACAGGATCTTTAGCCATTAAAGATCTCTGGGAAATTTCGGCACTTGTAACTGCCGATTTGAAGCGATTCAGACACAACCTTGCATAGATTCATTGGAACTTTTCTCAGGTTCCAAGACTCGTTAACGATTGAATGGCTTTGTCAGTATACATAAACTCATTGCTACAATACGGTATGGCTTCTGCCCAGTGGTTTATTCATATTGACTGCTACCTGTTTGCGATTTGAGAATGTCATTTGCATGCCGAGAAGTTTATTCTAAACTGTGCGGTTGACTGGGTATTAGGAGGATTTGTAATCAAGTTGGAGATAGTTTACGACTGTACATGTGGATTCTCATATAGAGGTCAAAATATACTGGGCATTCCAAGGCAAAGGGAGGAATCATAGCTTATTATTTGAATGCAACATAAACACAACAATCTCTGTTGGCAAGTTGAGAAGTCCTTTGAGCTCGTAAGTCATTCGTGTCACGCAAAACTCATAATTGCTCGCATATGAACTAGCCCTTTGCCGCGAAAGAAATTATTCGTGAATATTGGGTGGGTGCCGATTCTTCTGTATATGGGCTGGTGGCCGCGTCAGTACCACTAGGCATCAGCAGTCTGATTTAGAGCTTGATACTGGGATTAGCTCAATAGTTCTACTGTTCCTGTTGTCTTGTTGGTCATTAAGAAGTGTTCCTTGGAAAAATCCGGTTGTGTTGTTCTCTGGGCTGTCTTCGGAAGACCATCCACGTTTACGTCTGTTGTGAGTAAGTAGCATCATTTCAGACATCAATTTACTTTTTATCGTCCCTAGATAGTATCGACATGGTTTGAATGGAATGAAAAATATGAAGTTTGAAAGATTGAACTTACATCCAGCAAAGAGTAGATACCACGTATTTTGGATGCCCAAAGTAACGAGAGTAGCTATCACAATATCGCAAACCAGAATGACTATTCCGAACACCGCACCATCTCTTGCTAAGACTCGATAGACCCCCTTGTTGTTGAACCGGGACAACCGAATGATGTTGTAGACGAAAATGGAGCTCAAGAGAATCATGATTGAGGTGGTACACAAGACCATTCCAAGCGTATATTCTTTCGGGAAATCGAGTAGACATTCGCCTAACTGGCCTTTGGATATGCTCTGCCCCAATTTAGAAAACATCTGGGCTAAGCAGAATACCTCAGCGCCCTCTAATCCTATGCAGATGATTGCTACAATTTTGGTAGAGAAGGAGGTATGATAGGCTTTTAGATATAGGATTAGATGAATACATAGCAGAGAGATGAATGCGGTAGAATGGTACTGCACGGCGATGACAGCACAATTTTTGTTCACTTTCAGTTCGAGTATGATTTCAAGTATGCAGTTGATTAGCCTGACCATTGTCTGCATGAAGTTCAGTTTATAGACAAGCGCCGTCTCCTTGAGGACAATTCGTGTCGCGGTATACGCACAATCCAATGCAATAGGGATTGAGAGGCCAATAATCACAAGTGAGGTACTGGTGTTGAGAAGTGACTGTTCAACCGTTTCAGAGCTCATTCAAAGGATGCGATAATTGAATTCACGCCATCTACACGATTAGCACCGCACTTTATATAGCGGGTTGTCTAGAAGCTTAAGACTCTGGTAAGATGGAATAGGATCCGGCCTTACACCAATGACCGACCTCTTTACTGACTGCCTATTTCGTACGTTAAATCTGCATCATGTTATACTAGTTGCTTCATTCCGGATTAAAGAGGTCAGACTAAATCGATCCATACAGTAAGGACGCGGAAACCAATCGTGAGAAACTTTCGACCAATAAGTCCAATGCGCATTGGCAAAATGTATCATTCATTAATCTATGGCTCTGATCCAAAGTATGTAGTAAGTAGTGGTTTGTGTTAGACCAGCTTGGATCAAATCTTGGAATGATACACTATGACGTACAGTACTGTCCATCGTTGAAACTTTTTCCAATAAAATGAGTGAAATCATATAAAGAGCCCTTTATCATTGCAAAAATGTGGCATTTGGTGTATGTGCAAATTTTAAAACCGGTTTTACACCACTTGCCTGGTGACTCGCGGAGCCACGCCGGTATCATTTCTAATAGGCGTTGCCGTTCCAATTAAGTGTACATGACCACGGATTCAACGGAGACCACATAGCAAAGGATAAAGGCACATCCCATCTCTGCTTTAGCACTTTTCCCGGGTGCCGCCCGAGCCACGGTCGATCAAGTGACTACATAGGAATACAACACATCAGAAATACGAAATACCACAAGCTATACTAGTCACCTGGTTGCTACACATAGACATTCGGCAGATTACCACGGTCTCTGGGATATTTGTGATCTCGAACCAAAAACTTGACCAGGTTGGTACAATAGCAATTTCAGCATGCTATACATGTGTGTGTGTTCACATATACCGTCTTATCCGAAAATAATTGTCAGGATAGCTGATGTGTCGCAGCAAGCCAGGATCTCGATACTATCAATACTGGCCGTTATTTGAGACTTTTCAAGGGCTTTTGAGTGATTCCGCAGGAGTCAATTCGCTGCGCATTCACTTGGACATGCATGACAGAAGTCAGAGGGCCAAGCGGATTGAAAGTGAAGATGTGTCTCCAGATTGGCAATAGACCATTTGAACAGGTCAGAACTCGTTCGCAAGCTCCATTCGGATCTTCCGATTAGATGGCGCCTAACCGGTAACTTTTTGATGTGGCAGTCGGTCTGTGGGGTGCCATTTCCGGCTGTACCAGGTGCTTTGGAATGAATCAACCTGATATTTGAGTCAGGTCCAAAACACTGTTGAAAGGCTGCTGGTATAATTGAACTCCCATTCATCATCTTTATTAGGGCTATTGTCCTACTGTGGAGTGACCCCTTTTTGGGTTAGTGGAGAAACTGAGAAACTCACTACTCGATGGATCACACTGAAGATTTAGTCGTTAAAGTGTATTCCATTCCTAGTCAGTTGACTATTCGTCCCATGACTATATGTGTTATATGAAATATCAGTCATGCAAGGATTTCCGAATGAAGTCAGGTTTTCATTTCACTTTGAGCTATGCAGGGTCGCACGTGCATAGAGATAATCAGGGCATTGATAAATCCAGAATCCACCAAAACTTTTAGTAACACACAAACATTAAACCCGATCACAATCTAAGTTGCGAATTCCAGATTTTGATAGATGGTTGCTAGCTGGTGACTCTGGGATGCCCGAGGGCTGAAACGGATCTCCTTGATGAATGGATGGTACAGTATAATCAAAGGAATGTTCTTAGTAAGATCGCTCGATGTGATGGAATAGTGTTCCTACTTTCTTCAAGTTGTCAGTCTTGCAGATATTAAAAGTGATTGCGAGAACTTGTAGATTATGGTTTTCATTTAATGCAGTATTGAATATAAATCTGAATGGCTAGGCCAATATAAATATTATGCTGTCAATGCAAAATCTACTGCAGTTTAATGCCTACAGTGACCCAACTCTAATTGGGCCTGATTTCATTTCAGAGCTTCATTGTAATGAAAGGCTGCAATCCAAAGGATAACAGTTCACAATGTCGATCTAAGCCTTTAGCATGCTATGCATCTCTTAGTGGCACCCTTTATATATTTCTTTTGAGATGTTTGTTTGATACCATCAGAGTTCCACACACAGCTCAACAGAAACTCTATTGTAATCATTTACCTTACAATTGACCTATATTATAAGAGTCTTGGAAGTATTAGAAATGATTGAGAGAACAAGTAGGTGATGTGGATCTCACTTTGTGATTTTAGTATGTTCAGGAAGGTCTCAAGAGCATAATATGCAAGGTTTGTGGGCCTTTTGATAACTTTGGGAACTTTGATAACCTGGTAAGTCATTCCCAGCAAAGAATTTGAGCATGATACTCTAGGATTCATAGGCTATGATTCAGGTCACTAAGTTAATGGAGTATTTGGATGTAGCTAGAAGATTTACAACAAATTATTCATATTGCTGTAAGTGATATGAATAGGTGAGGAACTAGTAGCCTCTATGACACTTGACTAATGGTTCTTTCGAAGCAAAAATGATGCTTGTTGTGGTAAGTGCTTTGGAGATGTTAGAAGTGGCTGGAAAAAAGCCTAGATTGTATAATTTCCTCCCAATATTTTATTTGATGCAAAAGTGATACTTTTACTTCTACACAGCCAAATCAATCATGTAGAATATGCTTTGAAAGGTCTCAAGAGCATGTGTGCAAACTTTTAGTGGCCTTTGGACAACTCACTGCTCTATCAAGTCTTTGGTACCTGATGTTTTGGTAGAGTATTCCAAGTAATTCTCAAATAGAAATTTGGGTAAAAATTCCAATGTTTGTAGACCATGGTTTTAGTGACTAAGCCAATGGAATATTTTGATGTAATTGCAAGATTTACAACACATGCCTCTTCAAATATGTAGAACAAATCACCTTCAAGTCTCCCCAAAATGTTCAACAAATGAAACTTGAACTCAACATTCAACTCTTCGAAAGCAAGAATTAAAGTTTGTGTGATAAGTGTAATTTGACATGTAATATTTAGAGAAGTATACAATCTAACTACTAGATATCTAAGGAGCTAAGAGTACTATAAGCTTGTGGCTATACCTAGGGTAAGTATGACAACTATTAAGAAAACCCAAATTAACTGAACCTTCAGTGTTGTCTCATCCCCATACTATTTGAATCCTACATATTATCATTAATTTCAAACATCTAATGCATTTGAGCATATATTACTATCAAAAAGTGCTACTAGAGGTTGAATACTTCACCAAAATATATGACTGGAATAGTTCAAAGAGACAACCAGCCTTTATGAATCGTATCAATATTGAGAGATTAAATATAATTATCATTCCAATGAAATCAAATCTAAGCATGTTGTACCAAATTGACCAATATACTATCTGAAAATGAAGGTGTGTTACCAACCACTTTCAAAACTTAGTACACAACTCCCTAAGCCCGTTCAAGATAGCATGGCATAAGCGCTAGCAACGCATTCTACAGATAAGCACACAAAAGCATTCTTCTAATACTTTTGGATTACAGTAATTCCACCTCCATCACACGACTAGCTCTAGTTTAGAATGGATGTCCAATCATAGCTAAACTTTCAGAGATCACGCATATATGACGTACCGATTAGGGAATTGAGAAGATAGTAAAAACAGAAGTCTTGGTTACCCAAGACCATAGTATAGAGTGAGCATATAATGCAAATGAAGATCACCTTGCTCGCGTTGATAAATTAGCCAGTTGCGAGAAGCGAGTTGCGATTTGGAAGTCATCTGGTGATAAGTAGAAGAAAGCGGTTTTCGCTTCGTTGTGGAAGCCCATGGAAAGTTGCACGCAACATTTGTGATCCTTTATCAAACGGTAAAAAAGATCCCACGAAATCCATTTCGATAACGTTAGCTGCGAAATCATAATACATGAATAATCATGGTGCAATACTAATTATTTGCAACATTACGGGTATTGAAGGCATAGAAGGTACCAGAGAATTTAGCCCGATACAAGACAAAGATACTGGCATCTATCAATATTGACGATGCGCGCATCAATCAAACTTGGAAACGTTTCAAAGCTTTGCTAATGGCCTAAACGCTTTATCTACAATAATACCAAGGAGTGGCAAAGCACACACTTCGTACGGCCGAATCAGCTGCTCACTTTAAACTTATATGGACCAAGGTGTCATCAATATTTTGATTGATCCATTGAAGATAATCTTCACTGAAGCAGCACACCTCACCCTGAATCAGTCTGATAAATGTATCACTAGTACAGTTCGTGGCGTGTATACTAAAGCTTGCATAAAGATTGATGGATGAGCCACCTATGTATTTCCAGTCAAACCGCCCTTATCATCCGGGTTATATGCTTCGAACAGGTATTTGGTGGTCATAAAGCAATCCTAAAAATTCAGGCAATGGTTTCAAACAGCCATAGCTCAGGATAGTCTTGTTCCATGATGATTACAATCATTGAATACCAGAGCGTAAGGAGCTAGATACACTGGTGTCGCTTAAATAGACCTCTTGGAAACACCTCTTTCTGGAAAGTTTTTAACAAGTTCTGTGATACTCCGAATTTCAACGGAGTCTAGGCTAAGTAGATCTATGCCGTCCTCGTAAAAGACACTTATCTTGTTGCCGTGCTGAACTCGACATATTCTAGATTTACCTTGCCTGCCAATTCCATTGTATTTACAGCAGTCAGAGGTATCCTTGAACTTTTATCTGACCATTGCCTGCTTGCTTAGTCTTTGCATGATCCGTCCAGATGGAGATATGAAAGGCTTGCAAAAAACAGGATGTCCAATGCCCATAAAAGGACAACATCCGTACACTCAGAAATCACTGATAGTCGGAATATTACAACCTGCCAATTTTGGGTCACCTAATGTACATCTGTTATTCAACTTGCTAAATCTGCATTGATTTGAAATAATTTCCAACTCGGAGCGGCAGGATAAAAACAGCAAAACGGAGAAATAGTGTCAATTCAGGAAATGCCATTACACCCAATTCTGGACTAGACGCTGTTGCCGTCGGTTCTTAGACTGCCACCACTGTTTAAAAGTAGATGCCAACCATGAAATGCTAATTGTTACATTCTCTCATAATGCATACTTCTACTTCTGCACATTCTACTGCACTACCTCCGTCTACCTCAAACATCAAGCATTCTACTCCGAAGTTCACCATTTCTCCCGAAGGAAGAGATCTTGTCCGATGGAGTTGGCCTTGGTGGAAAGAATGGAGCATAATTATGACTGTATTTGCGATAACTGGCTCCAGCACTATGAAGATCGCGCGACCAATTCTGAAGAGTGTGCTTGGCGTTGAAGGAACACTGAGGCATGGTCCGTGGTCCTATCGGGGCGCTCATTTGATTATTACTCTTCCACTCTATTCGTGTATCCTAGTCACAGTGGGTACTCTATTTGGGAGGCGTCCGTATTTCCAGCGAGTGGCTCTACGTACGTGGAGCAGATTCATTCCCAAAAAATATTGCCAAGGTTCAAAATAATATAACCCGGATTACGGCAATATTCAAACTAGACTCTATCTGCTACTTGCCCGTCGGATACATACATACGTAGTGTGGATAGACAAATGATAGCATTGTTACATGGCGCTATCCCTTTAATCAGGCATATATGAGCGCTTCCAACCCGCCATGAGTACTCATTACAAATCGGTACAGAATAAAGTAGTGAAAAGCATATAGTAGACATCATTCAGTATGAAGCACTGTAAGTATTGAGAGCTCACGGGTGACAGGCTTCTATTGCGGAATACATTCACCAATGATTATTTACTGTAAGCAACCCAGTGCATCATTGCTCAATGATCGTAGTTGGATACAAAACCATGCACTACTCGCCAATGAATAGACCGACATTCTAGTGAGGCTCTCGATCATTGAACACATCGGTATCCGATAAGTCGCATCCAAATGAAATTTTGAGGGCCGGGATTTACCAAGTCAGCCTTTCTTTTGCCCATCTTATTCACCAACCATCTCTTGGAATGACTCAAACAAGGTAACGCGTAAGGATCATGACAAAGCCTCGAATGGCTAAATGCGATATTCGCTAGCCATTGACCTATATCATATGAGTAGTCCTATACTTGATGTAGTCACTGATTACCTAGAGAGGATTTATTATCGTTGAATGCTACGTTACTGGAGCTAAAGGCAGTGGATATCTAGATCAGAACATTGGTTGTAGCATCGATGTTCAGGGAGTTGTTCGAGCACCTGACATCATTATGTAATCATTTAGGTGTTTTATCCATCATACACCTCCTGCTGCTACGTGCAGAGATTGAGTTCTTTCTCGCCTGGACTATATACTGATGATAAATTATTAGCTTTAGTCTATTAGGATCATCGACCGTAGTTACCACTGACACTGTGTTGACATCCCGTAACAAGATGATTGAATTCGGTAAATATCGATATGATTTATATGGCCTTAATATTTCAAGTCATTGCAAGAATAGAATTCGATATCGCCGATGTCCACTAAGATGCCAGGAATCCATGCATTTGAACCTGTAATACTAGGGATGAACAATCGCTTTTCATTGCTGCTTCGTCTAATGGTCCGAGGTCTATTGAAACCATTCATCATCAACAAAATGATTTTCGTATGATTTATTTTGGGAAAGAGATCACGCAGGAGTGGTAGTAGTGTGTGCCTAATAGGGGGATGGAATCTACGGCGATCGAAATGAAGTGATACACTGATTCAAACGACAACCAGTTGCTGCGCTCAACCAACTGTAATATATTTACCCTTCCACTCAAGTATTATATGATATCTCAAGGAGGCTAATCCCAAATTCAATCAAAACTTACCATCTTGAGGTAAATACAAGTGCTTGTCGATAACTTTGGTAGACTGACCTGCATGTAATGTTTATTTGCTAGTGCACCATTATCCATAGCCAGCGACGGTGCTATCTGGGAACGTCTATCACCAAGAGCTGATTCGGTTGAAGCCCCCTTCTGTGACTGCCTCTGAATCGCCCCAAAGGAAGCTAGTGCTTTCCACTGTCCAGTGGGTGATGTTGGATCACCAGAGACGGTTTCACTGTGGTGGTATGAATATCAATCCAACCGTAGCAGCAGATCATCCAAGTTATTCACAATGCTGGATACAGGGCGGTTAATTGCAAACGACTAGTTCAGTCCTTGGCCAACCAGGATTTTTGAGATAGGGGATTGCTTTCAGCGTGAAAAGTGTTTCGCCTTAGGCCAATCCATCACTGAGTTGATGCTGGCCAGCCGAGAAATAATGATCAAAGTCCCAGGCACTGTCTAAGAAACACCAAAGCTGCTAAAGCACAATTGGTAATCGATGAAATTTTCTTCCACAGCCCCTATTTTACCGACTTTAAAACGCACCATACGGCCGGGGATTAGAGCATCTAATCAAACTCTAGACCCTCCCACAGATTGCTCCACCCACCTTCAATAATCCTTTCCTCCCTCGAGTCATTACCCTGTAGTAGAGAGATCTTTTCCTTTGAGCAGTCTCCCACAAGCGTAGCCAGCCCTTGTCCAATGCAACAATTTTCTGCTGCTAGTCCAAACCTTCGTTGTCACAGATACTCTTATTTTCCGAGTGTTGAACATGACATCCCTCGTTTGAAACAATTCACTCGTCAGCCACGACGCTCCGAGATTCAGGCAGCCCGTAATCAGAGGACCTTTGAGCATATTGAGTCCTACATCAAGGTGATCGTGTTTGTCACGTCGCAGCGGTACTTCCCCGTGACCATAGCTCGCTCAAGCACTGTGGAAGAGTTAGCTAGGCTAATCGAGGCTGAATATGCTTTCAATTACTCGAATTCACCACAACTTACAAACAGCCTGGATTACGTTAAGGAGTCCAATCAAAGTCTCAAGCAACTTCTTGAAAAAGATCTTATGGAGGATTTGACGGAATCTGAGCTCTTGGGATTCGACCCAAGCCTTGAAGAAGATAACGAAAACAATACTAAGCCGCTCGTGTGTGGTGCGATCTTTTTTGGCAGAGTAGAGTTGGATTTCACCGACAGAGTGGGAGATATCCTGAGCTTGAATGATTTCGTTCGAGTAGTAAACATCTATGAAGGTAGGACGAACTGCTTGATATACCTTCACCTGCCTCAAACTCAACATTTTATGCTACAGACCACTCAAGTCTTGGAGAGTTGGATGATGGGAACTTTGCCGGTGAAGTAAGAAGATGGTCATGTCCATTCGGAAGCACCCAATCGCCTGGCAATCACTTGGATGAACAAAGTGCCTTCCCATCCCTTCCAAGACACCATTCTACAAAAAAGACCGATATGTGTAAAGCCAACGGCGTGTTGGTTCCTTCGAGAATGAGATCGACGGATCCCAAAATGCATAACATCTTCCAGAACAAGATGGGTCTGAATTATTTGAGAGAATTTTGCTTAAAAATGAATGCATTGGAAAACTTCCTATTTTGGGTGGAAGTGGAGGTTTATAGATGTACAAAGTCTTCGTTGGTTTCGGTCATTGCTGATTATCTTTACAAGGTATATATTGCCCAAGATGGCCCGCTAAGAATTAACATCCCCGAGGAAATCAGAAAGGCAATTCCTCAGCCCACATCATTTCCACAACACGTCCCCAACATAAATATTTTTGATGAAGCTCAAGAACATGTATTTGACATGCTGGCTCAGTGCGTTGTACCTCAGTTCGAGGTAAGCGAATTGTATGCTAGGCTACTACAAGAGAGGGCATCTGGTAAGCGCTTTTAGCAATTTCTTCATTTATTTGCACCAAAGCTAACCGACACTCTCTAGAACCCACGAAGTTTGAAGAAGCCTATATCGGCGAGTGTGTAACAAGATGGCTACAGTTCGATATAAATACCGTAGCCAACGTAATGGAGGTTATCCACAGATACCACGGAGCAAAGATAGATATGAAGGATGTTCCGGAGGAAAGAGAAAGCATTCTTCATCAGATCATGAATCAAATGTTTCCACCGCTTGATCCACACCCATACTTCACATCCAAATATGCAAGCCTGGACCATACTAGCAAAAAACTACTGTTGAAAAAGAAGCTGGCCAAGATTCTGGGTCGAAGGTCGTTCGAAAAAGAGGTTATCCAAAGAATGATTGACGAGTCAGTGTTCTCACCGGGCTCCTTGCCACCTACTTTCACCGAGAATCCTCAAAACATAAACACCATAGTCAACTCTGACAAAGAGATGCTGAAAAAGAAAAAGATCGAAAAGCTGGAGAAGCTCGAAGGATTCTTTGGGAAAAAACTCTCTACTACCGAGTTGGCTCATCAAAATCTACTTGGCTCTTCGGAAAACCTTGAAGTCAGCAATTGCTTCGAACCAGAAAAAACCATCTCCTTATGCCCTATGGTTACCTATAATGACCTTTCCCCGGAGGAACGTCGTCTCTTGACAAAGCGAACACGCAAATTGAATTTACTTTTCGGAGAGCCCATGGACGAACAACTAGTATCTAAATCATTAACAAACCCGACAATAGCCCACAAGTTAACTGAAAAGCAGGCGGATAGTTCGATCAGTTATTACGAATCGCCAATCGAGGAGATAAAGGACCATTCGGTCGAAAGAAGCAACATCAGTCGCAACTCGAAAGAGATCAAGCGAAAAAAATTGGTGAAACTGTATCAACTTTTAGGTGTCTATCCTTCATCCAACGAAATTGAGAATGGATCCATAGGGACTGACAGTCGAAGAGAGGCATTGATCCAGCGAAACGCCAGGCCAATGCCTCCAGAGATTCGCAAATTACAGCTAAAGAAGGCCAACAAGCTTGAGAAAGTATTCGGTCACCACCCGCCTAAAGAATACCTCACTGTAAACAAAGATATGGAACTTTCATATCAATGTCGATCCTCTATTTTATCTCACATATTGGACTCCGAGAGCTCAGTGGAAGATATGATGCTATACCTAGAAGTATTATCGGATATGAACGACGAATCGACAGATGGATCAGATTCCTATTCGATGTACAATTTTAATGAGCGCGAGCCCTTCGAGGGTACCAGCGATACTCTTGAGGTCGACAAAGCAACCCGCCAGAGAAAGCTAACGAAACTACGCCGGTTCTTTGGCAACGATCTTGGCTTAGATTCATTAATTACTCAGAACATATTTTTACGCCACCACTTTGCAGTTGAAAACGTTTATGATGCAAGCGAAAACAGCGAGCTTTTTGGACAATATCTGAATGCCTGTAATTTTGATCCAGCAGACATGTCGGAGGAAATTGTGCGAGATGCGATGAAAAAAGATCTAGAGCAGCTACGACGGGAAGTTCAAGAATTACACCGCATAAGTCCTCATAACTGCTCTCAGCATAGCTTTATAAAGCGCCTGGCTCGCAAAACCAGTATCTCTCGTTCGACCACCTTCCGGTCGCTACGATCAATGCCGAGCTCCGACAGTAGAAATTCCCTGACCCAAAGTGCATGACAATATAGGATAACTATTGGGAATGTTCTCGCCACATCTCTAAGCCTCCTAATCGTTAGATCATCTGCCTATATTTTTTGTTCAACTATCTGTACATGCCCAAGCCCGAAGTTTATTTTCCCTCATTCTTTCATCAGTTATTGCACTTCTCCAGTTTTGTAACCTACTATTGCTTGTGCTTCACGCCTCGTTTTCCTCTGCATTAAAGTCCACCATTTTCAAATACCACTTCAAGCTCAGGTGTAGCCCGATCTGCACTAAACGGAGAAACATCCTTAAACCAGGAATTGAAAACGACTTACTGTAATTGTAGCAGTGACGTCACATGCCATCACAGAAATGTTAATTAATGGGTGTTACATCTCCCTTCGTAAAAGAAAAACGTAATTTCATAAGCTCTATTCTGAAACAGCTTCTATGTTCATGGATTTGGGTTGTGTGTGATGCCACCATCTTTCCAGAAACTATTTGGTGTTACAGAGGTTTTCGAAAGGGTTCACAACGACATGACGGTCACAGCTCCCGGAAGTCCCCACATCACAATATCATGTGATCAAATGAACCGACTGTCTTCTTTGTGGCTTGGAGAGAAGGTTGCTTCAAAAGCAGGCTATGATGACTCGAGAGCGAAAGGCAACTAGTTGGACTATGCAACAACAATAACTCTGCGAAATAGTCCAAGAGATACCCTAGTCGCACGTGCAAATTCACTATATGCAGTACCATGTTGTTTATTATCATGGTTCTTAAAGCTACACAATCGCTGTGGGTTATCAATACGCTCTAATGGTAACGCCTGAAGCTACTTTGAAGTACATCTTTCAAATTGGTAAACAAGGTTGATTGCGAGTAACAGGGAATAAATCTGATAGTAGTAAAGCGCCATTCTATCTTGCCCGTTAATACGGTCACTTGAAGTATATTTGTGCACTACTTCTACGTCAGTATACTTTCCCACTCCTGGTCGATGTACTCCTTGAGTAAATAGGTAAATTTCTAAATACCGTTGGCACTTGGGGGATAACCACCTACATTCAATATAAATAGACCGATAATGAAGACAACTATAGTCCAAAGGATGATATGGCAATTAAACCCACAGCAATGCCCACTTCTACGCTGACGTATATGGTTAGTTGTGCTAGCAGCGCTTACTCCTTGGTAATTTCCTCTAGAACCAGGTAGAATGGGCTGATTCTCAGTTTCTATTTGAACTGCAACAGAATGCGAAGGATGTACATAACTAGAGGTTGCTTGATCATCTTTCAATAGGATTAGGCTTGTTTGCACAAAGCTGGTATGTTTGAGGTTTTGACTTACACGAAGGCGGTGGAGTAAATTGGCGTTCAGGCTTCTTCCCTTTGAGCATTGCGCAAGATTGTTTAGAACGAAAAGGTGGGTAGGGTTTAATGTTATATGGAGATAAAATGCGAGGTCAAGACGGATTTTTTTTGCTTCCTATATCTTTCTTGGTTTTATTGCGCCAAATGTCATTTCAGTTATGTAAGCAGTCACGGTTATTGGTATTTGTCGATGATTACGATAATGTTTCATCATCGATATCATTCGGCAATTTGCCAAGCTAATATGCAATATATGTTACTTCAAATTCTGGCATTGATCTGGATCGCAGCGATTCCTGGAAGACTGTAGCCGATGCGAAATGGACATATATATGTATATGAAAAGACCCGGAGTTGATTTGGCCAACAGACTTCAACTGAACCCCAGTCTAGAATGATATGTTTATAGATATTAAGCATAATTCTATTACTTGTCGCGCTTGAATAAATTTGCTACAAGCGAGGAATTGGTGATCCAGTATTCGATGTACATTGATTCCATAATGGTGCAGGTGATGTTCCAAGTAGATATACATATGCTTATGAAATATTGTCTCTTGGTTGTATTGGAAAAATACAGCTGGTGAGCATCACAAAATCCCGCTATCCTTCAGAGCGTTCTGCAGTATAGTCTCCTTTACAGCAGCAAACACAAGCCTATACATAATCAACAATGGGTAAATAAGCCGGTGCTAGCAGATAATAATACCCGGTGTCATTTACTTTATCTAGAATCCCCGTATAAGTGATAAATAGTCGTCATTGAATATATGGCTGAAAGAGAAATATAAATGTTCATTTTCAACAAACCTTAGACGTGTCAGTCGCCTGTGTCAGGCTAGAGAAATAAAATAAATTAGCAAAGGAATGAATGATGATTTGATTTTCGTACTTACTGTGGGTAAATGTTGAGTTTTGCTCGATTGGTCTGCGTAAATCTCCATAGAATATACTTGGCTGCTTTGGTGATATCTGGGCCCCCTACGCTATGTTGTTAGCTTAGCCAGTACTATAAGCGAAGAATAATTGCATACCAGTATATTCAGGGAAATAATTTGAGAGTGGGACACGGGGAAGTTTCTCGCGAAACAGGTCGATTTTGTTTAGGAAGAAGATGACAGAGGTACGTAAAAACCATCTGCTGTTCACAATGGACTCGAATAATTCAAGACTTTCTGTCATACGGTTCTAGGAGATTGATTCCAGTTAACAATAAGTCATTATAGTAGAAGATACATCCCTGTCAGATATACCTGTCCTGATTCTTCCAAGAGAACTTGATCATATTCACTGAGTGCGACACAGAAAATAATTGATGTCACGCCTTCAAAGCAATGGATCCACTTTTTTCGTTCTGAGCGTTGTCCACCAACATCAAACATACTGCAAAGATATAAGAGTTAATGCTGCTGGAAAAGCTGAAATGACCTTTCAAAAACCGACTGTATACTAAGCTGGCCCATGTTGAATCTGGTTTCGATGATACCAGTCGTTTTTGACCGAGCTCTTAAGACATCTGCTTCGTTAGGTATGTAATTTCGAGAGCCAATACGTTTTACATGAGTAAAAAAACTGGGAAGATTATTTACTGCAATTGGAATAAACGGTAAGAAAAAATTCTACTTACTACGGAGCTGAGTCCATTAGATAAAATTCTCTATGCTTCTCTAATAAACTGGGGATGATCGGGTCTTTCCAAAGAGAGTCCGTAGCATCAACGAACTCTGGTGTCAGCTTCATCGCATACCCTCCTTCATACCTCACATTAAGAATGATATTGGCATATTCCTATTTCCAAGTACAAGAAATGTAATTAATGTTTGATGTCCCTTTCCATATGTGCACGAAATATGAATAGATACCTTATTTTTGGGCTCAAAGGGCTCAAGTTGCAATTTGTTCATCGCCAGGACGAGATTTTGCGCGGAATCTATCAAGTTCTTGAAAATTGTAGCCTTGAATAAAGATAATTCCTCCGACGTATATCCATTTTGATGTATAATCTTCATCTGCTTAACAATCGTCGACTTGCCAGATTCCCCACTCCCTGAAGTATCATCGAAAGGTAAAAAGGCGCATTCCAAACTCAGCATTGATATTAAATATATCACTAACCCAATAAGAGAATTTTGCATTCTTTGTTGGATCTTCGATTATCGTGTTCAATGATTCTGTCGATGGTCAAACTTCTTCCACGAGCCTCCTTTTCCTCTTGTGATAAACAGATGCCCATTACTTATGAAGGTCAAATAGAATAGAAAAACGCGAAACGTATATCAAAAAGGTGACAACAATAGAAAATATTAATTAAGTAAATAATTAGCAGAAATTAGGAATTAAGAAATTGTCTACCATCAAGGCAGAGGTAATAAATTGTGTGAGTGAGCTGGTAGATCAACTACCACAGGAATGAGATACTGAAAGCAACGAAAAGGTAACAATACTAATAGATTTCGTCTCAATGTTGGACAGCCTAGGAGACGATACGTGGTAGGGAAGTATTATAAGGCGATTGGAATTATGATCTCTATGCCTCGTACTCTTTCTTGACTCCGGTGTTTGCGTTAATCCCAGCTACTAGAATCAGTAAACGAAAACAAACTTGAAATGAGAAAGGAGGAAGTAAAATAATAAAGCCAAACGCCGTACGAATTGAAATATGAGTAGGATATAAGCAAAATATAAGATGAGTTCAGAAATCGATCAATTTTTGTATTTATACAGACCATTATGAAAAGCTTTGATTTCCCCTAGGTTGAAAGGAAGTACTAGACATTGCACGAGTTGTTACCCTGAATTTAGTTTGAATTTTTGCGTATAGCTATACCTGGATTTGATCAATCATTTCTTTGTTTTTATATTGATGTGTGAACGTTTTAATAACCCTTTCAACCACAAAAGGGAGGTCCTCCGGATCCAGTAATTATATCGGTGCGATCATGGTGTACTTCGGATCACATATATATATATGTATTGGTCACTGCTATTGTAGAAATCCCCATAAACTAAGGCTTGGAGTACACTTGAACTCCCTCAAAGCGATGTTACATGCCTTTTGAAGGAGTTGGTACCAACATATTTGGCTAAGGTATATATGTGATATAGGCTAGAAATCTATCTATTACCACTGGTAAGCCATGAGCTTCGGAATATATATACTATAAATTTCATACTTTGCGTCCAAGAATTGACTTTCCTCAATTACACTGTAAAGAAATATATGAGACGTCAATTGGATTAGCTATCGATGGCATCCCTACCTATTCATATAATTAGATCTATATATCATCATCTTGCTCTCCATTTAAAACCGAATTGCAGTCTTCTTATTATGGCAAGTATACAAACAATCCTGATATACCTGTACATGATTCAAGAAGTACCCTAGTGAATAATCATAGTGTCCAATCAGGGTAAGTCCTCGTATCATTGTCCGAAACCTGGCTGATATCCAATAGTCATAGCTTGATACCCAGAAATATCACTTGTCTGTTGAGCGGTATTCCAACCAACGAGCTCATAGTTCCAAACCAAACAGTATCTTGATTCGATGTCCTTAATAGTAATATAATGAGTTTCCTATTAATTTATTATTGTCAGACATGCAACAACAATGCTGCTCCATCCAAAATTATAGAACAGGTGTAGGGAGGAATTTGTTACTCCACTACCCCTACTCCTTTTTGACTGTTCGCTACTTATCGGGAAGCACCGGTGTATTATTGCACTCTATCAACGTCACAGTGTACCTAAATCGTGATTAAGTTACGAGATCTGACAGGAGTGGCTATTAGCTATACAGTATCAAATATTTTCCTTTGTAATCATAATTCTAATGACGTATTTTCTGTTGAGGAGAGCAAGAACTTAGAGATGGATTCTACCAGACACTACTGTTTTCGCTTCCTACATGTGTGGAACATATATATATATAATTGATAAGCAGTAGAGCTTGAGTCAAATCTCAAATATTCGGTTCAGTCACTTTATTTGCTACTTGAAACGCTGCTTTCAGTCTGTAAAACGGCTGTTTCACTTCCTGCCATATGATCCATCCTTCTGTCAACGCACTGGATGAGCGCATCATCGAAGAAATCACTGGCCATAGGCACCGATTAGACGGACACCATGGAGGCATTCCTGCTCAACTACTTACTTGGAATACAAACAAAGCGAAATGCAATCAGTTTTTTCTTCATAGACGAAGAACCCGTTCAGCCTGCAATCTGCACGATTTGAAATGCGAAAACTCATTTGGATCAAAATATAATGATTGTGGCACTTCCGCCTGTCCTTGTTCAAATCAATCCCGCGATGATCTTTCTGAAATGTTGGATCCCTTTTCGGAGCATATCGCATTGACTGCTCAGATTGCAAATACCATATTGCATCATGATTATTTGATTCTACTAGCCAAGGCGATGATAACTTTCGGATCTCCCGCCCATCGACTAGAGCAAAATCTGTACGAAGCCTCAAAGGCCTTAAACCTGCGGGCAAGTGTGGCCTACATGCCAGGAGTGACCTTTATTTCGTTTCTGGACCCAAACACACATACAAGCGATACGCATATCGTGAGGAGTGTAGTAGGCTACCATATGGATAAATTGGAAAAAACCTATTTTCTATCCAAGGAGGTTATCCACGAAAAAATTAACCTCAAAGATGCTTACGCTATTTTGGAGGAGCTCCTGGTATCCTCGCCAGTTTGGCCATGGTGGGTGCAAGTATTGAATTATCCGCTATGCTCGTTCTGCATGACGCCTTCATTGTTTCATGGAAGTTGGCTTGATGCAGTTACTGGAGCCGGATTGAGCCTTGGTGTGGGGATTTTGGCCTTGTTGTCAGAGAAGATATACAGCTATAATAATGTATTTGAGCTTTCGGCTGCCATCATGTGCGCTTTTGTCGCCACCGCCCTGCATGAGCATATTTGTTATATGAACGTCATCGTTTCGTCCGTTGCGTTGATTCTGCCTGGTTTGCCTCTGACCTCCTCTGTGTTAGAGCTGGCATCAAAGAACTCGATATCCGGTGTGGTCCGTTTGGTGTATGCTCTTGTATTAGCCTTCATGCTGGGATTTGGGTTGAATATTGGCTCCCAGGCTTGGAGTGCCATTGATTCGGGAACAAAGCAGAGGGAAGAATGTCATCCTGTTAGTCCTTATTGGCAATTCCTCCTGATTCCACTGTTGGCCGTAGGCTATTGTATATCCATAAACGCTAGCCTGAGGCAATGGCCACCTATGCTTATGCTTAGCCTCGCAGGGTATACCGTTTCTTACTTCACCTCACAGTATATGGACGTAACAATATCTGCTGCCATATCATCCTTTACGATCGCATTGATAGGAAATGTGTACACTCGTATTTCGCACCGTTTTAGTTTTGGAGCAGTACTAGTCGCCGTGATGATGTTAGTACCTGGTAGCTTAGGAGTGAAAGGGTTCTTGCAGGCATTTGGCGACAGTTCTGATGGAATGCAGCTTGCTTTCCAAATGGTTGTTGTTGGTCTGAGTATTTCCATGGGCCTGTTTATGGCCTCAATGATGGTGTATCCTCAAGGGAAAAAGTATACAGCATTCATAATGTTCTAGTTTCCACGTAGCTTCCTAATACGCACTTATATAAATCTATTAATTTGATCACATTTCCATCAGTTCTCCCTCACAAGTAATTCTGTGCAGAAAATTATGGGCAAACGCCCTCTCTCTTGCGTATACCAACAGATCTCATATATATAGAATAAGGTGAAAATGTTCAGCGGTATTCTATACTTGTCAGCAAATGATCATGGACAATACCGTATACACATGTGTATTATTGATAAAAGTGTAGGTTAAATATCGAATAGCATGAATCACCAGCGGATAATTGATGACGATATTCTGATTTTAGTACTTTTCATTATAATCAGAATGGACTGAAAAAATCCAAAAATGATTCGAGTCAGAATGCACACGTCACTTGGCATGAACAAAGCATAAGAAAATTAATAGACCCTTGACTATAATAAAACCTCATTTACGTTCCGTAGTTCAACAACTCTCTCTTCTCGTTAACCTAATCCATAAGACTTTACCTTTGTGTGGACATCATAAACTATTATGGCTCTATATTATAGCTTGGTGTTTGGACTTCTCATATTTGAGGTAAGTAATAGGCTGTTGCCGAATATTGCAACTACTAACAATTTAGTTAATTTCAGATGTCTCTATTTGTAATGATGGTGGTAAGTGTGCGGAAAGGCTTCAAGGGTTTGCATACAGCGTATTAATTTCATCTTAGTTTCCCTTCCCTAAAAAATGGAGAAGAGTTGTATTCATGAAAATCGACGAGTCTGGCATTGTAAGTAGAGCCAATCTTGTTGCTTTTCAATTTACCGAGTGTGCTAATGGTCAATTAGATAAGGAAAAACCAATGGATTATCAATGTTGTTGGAGTGTAAGATTACTCTTTCTATGGCTTCACTATCGCAAGAATATTTCTAACATAGAGTGTGGAACAGCTTCGTGTTCATCCTTTTCGCAGGTAGATATCTAACTAGACATTTAGAGTTCCTCTTATTCTAACTGTTTTTGAAGATTCCATAAATAGAATGATAAAAGCATCTGCCGAAGCCGATCAAGCCAATTTAGCTGATCCTCGTACAGATACCCAACTTCATGTCAAGAAATTTTACAGCCAGAGAAATATGTAAAGTAGCTAGACATTTATTTTCATTATATTTCTCTAATCGTCATCATTTATAGGTATCTAACTGGGTTTACTCTTTTCCTCTCTTTGTAAGTGATTGAAGTATCATTTCACAATATCACGGATCTTAATTTAACTTGTGGCCAGAATTCTCGACCGTACCTTCTCTATTTTGATGGACCTTTTCCTTGCTGAGGAGAAACTTGAGAAGATCAAGGGCCAGGTACTACTATTCCTCAATTGATGCTTTGAAATATTTTACTTAGCATGGTGCTCCACATAGGGAAAGGGCAACCTCAACAAGGAGACCAAAAACATGGAAGAGAACGATATGAAGCAGAAAAAACGTATTGCCGAGCTTACTGATGAAATTGCGCAATTGAAAAGTAATGCCCGTGATTCCGAAACCCTTAAAAAGAAGACCGAAGATCAGGCCAAAGAATATCTGAAGCTAGCAGATGAGCACATCGAATTGCAAGTAAGTTGGTGCAATAAGTAATTTTAACCTCAAGTCGTCCCAATAACGCTTTTGTATAGAATACTAAAGTTAAAAGTGAAGAGTAAACTATGCTGGTGCTTATTATCAATGCCAATTCAATGTGACGTGGCTCTAAGATACGATGCTCTTCAAAAATACTATTCCTTTCAATTTTATCAACAGATGGTTTTTCGCTTAAAAGCTTCTTTGTTGTTGAATTCCAACTGTTCTCTGTCCATTTTCTGTCGTCGAAATCACTGTTATTAAATGACTCAAATAAACGGATACAGCATCTATATCCATTCTCGATGCATAATTTGACTGTCAAAAGTTGGTATGTATTATCAGAGCTATATTGGGTACCTACCATGGCCGTGAAGCGCCCAAGGTTTTTTACCTGATTGTTATCTTCATGCATCCTGACAGAGGATTACATAGTATCTATATCGAAAGTGAAATTGTTACACAATTACAATATAGTTTCAGCCACACGTCAACAATTCCATATTAACAATATACAGAAATTATTACCACATGGATACAATCCTTTGACGCAGTGGACCAACCTTTGTACACCTACATATTACTCTTGAATGGCAAGATGAATAACGATACATACACGAACGAGGAGTTGTCAGAAATTCTGGAAAGTCTTCATATTCAAAGTGACAACAATTCTGAGGAATTCTGGGCTGAGTAAGTAAGAAGATAGACAGTTCAACAATTACTAAAATATTTCTACAATGTATGTGCATTATTCTCACCACGCTTCTCACTTCCAGCAAGTATGTAGAGGTTTTCGGCGATCGAGAATTGCTTGCCACTATACTCAACAATGCTGGTATCCAAATTCCCGAAGAGATTGTTGTCTGTCCCAAGAGCTGGAAGGCCTTTTTTGTTGAAAGATATTTACTTCTGAAACGAGCCGAGACCACAGAGAAAGCGGGTATGGAGCTTTCACACGACCAAGTTCAGGAATTGCTGAAAAGATTCCAAGCGGAGCAAGACATGGATCTGCTAGTGGAGGCCTGTGTCAAAGTATTATCCATTCTAGGTAGTTTCTCAATAGTTCTACCCATATGCAATCATATCTTCGAACTCCTTTGTATGTCTAATGCATATTCAATATTTCCATTAGATTTTTATCCGAAAAGTGCTAGTTGCTACCATCTACTAGGTTTCATTTGCTATCTTAATAATTCTCTTCACGAAGCGTCCACTCTACTCCAGATTGGTAAAGCCATTGACAACACGTATGAGCCTATTAGTGGTAAAGTTTGAACAATTACCTGCGAAGAGGCAAAGTCCAATTACTAACGTGTTGATATAAAGAGCTACAGCGAGAGATCAGGAACTTATACGATGAAATTGAAGGGGATGAAGGAGAGCAACCATTGCTAGAAGGGAATTGTCTGAGTAACTCTCTGAAATGTATTTTGGAAGAACTTTTTGATAGATTTGATGAGGACAAGGATGGTGCTTTGAATGTGGAAGAGATGGATCATTTCTTGTATACAACCAATGGACTTCATCCCGCAGCAGATTTCGTCGAGCAGCTTTTTCAGATGTTCTCCTCCAACGAGTATGGACTTACGGTGCAAGGATTCTTTGAATTCTTCCTTCAACAAGCATTGGATAACCCTTTGGAAACCAGAGGGGACCTAAAAAAGCATGGTTACGATCCGAAAACCTTCACCAAAATCTCCGTCTGATTGCTATTTTTCAGACCCAGCCAAGATGGTTATTTTTCTGCAAGGACGCGAGGACTCTTATTATCAGTGAGCCTTTTAGTAATAACAATGTTGTGAGGAAAATAATAAATAGATGCGTGTAACTGGAGTTCATTCAAGCTGAACATTCGCAGGTGTATTACATTTGGAAGTACATATGATATATCATAGAATCAATGGCAAAATTCGAAACTTATGTGATGGTGGATCACCTTGAATAGATTAAATGGAACGAGAGAGCAATAGAAGGAGCCTGCTTAATACATGTTGAAATAAAGGATATAGTAAATGAGGAATGATAAGAGAGTATAGGACTTGATGAGATGGGCTAGATATTAATCGATTTGGGTTGATTCAATAGCCTCCACTAGCTTTGGGCTTGAGGTGTTGGTCATTATTATCTCTCCACTTTCAGGGTTCAATGTGACTAATGGCTTCGGCCTCATTTCAAGCAGCAAGGTTCGAATGTAAGCTTGTTCGTAACGGGTCTTTTCGAAAATCTCATTCAAATTCTCGCTTGGACATCTCAGAAAGTTCGGCGCAAAGATCATGGCAATGTTCGAAACACTCATCTTGGTGGAGCTAGTGGCTTCGTCTGTTAAGAACATCTAGATTTTCAGTGCAAAAGTTAGAGATAATCTAACGTTACCCTAGTTTTGAGAGTTACCTGCAAATATGAGATCATGAAATGGACTACTTGGCGATTGATATCGGGTAGGTTGCCAATAAGCTGAATGGCCTCTTGAGGATTTTCTGCAAAAAGGAGGCACTTATCATAAAACTCGATGGGTATAAGGGGTTCAGAAAGATCTCGCAGCCACAGCTTTAGTAAGGATGAGGGAGAGTTTGGATCAGCGATCCCTTCAAGATCGTACTTCTGTTTTTCTAAATTCAAACGCAGTTGATTCACGAACTCGGGGTCTCCTGAGAGCCTGAAAATTCCTTCGCTATGCAATCCACCAAGCTTGAGAACGGCACCAGCTAAAAAGAGAAGGATATGAGGAAGAGGAAGCTCTGGATGCTGTTCCTTCTGTTGCTCCATAAAGTTCTCTAGTGTGTCGCCAAATACTGAAGGATAGAACGCGGCATCCTTAAAGAAATCAAGATCAGCCCAATTTCGGGTGCCATTCATCAAGTATTGCAAATAGGTTACCTTTGCCTGCTCAATTTCAGTTGATGAAGGAATTTTTCCACGAGGACCAGATTTCGATATACGCATTAGCTTATTGTAGCAATGCTTGGCCATTAAGGGTATCTTTGGCTCGGAGGATTGGAAGTGTGCGCGGTAAAAGGTTTTCAAATACTCTTCAAAATTTTTGGATGCAGGAAACACTACCGTGACAATACTCATCAACTGCCATCCCTTAAATACGCTAGATCTGGGGTAGAACACATCATTAGTCGAAATCAACGCAGGCTGGCTTTGTCAATAACTTACGGGTGTGGATTGTTGGTCAGCTGCTTGCACATTTGAACGTAAATCTCGTCGCGAAGTTCACCAAAAACGATTCCACGATCTAAAAGCCACTGGATGTCCCGCAATTCGTTGTTTTTGGTGCGAACCCTATCACCCATAACCCGTTGGATCAGTAGAATCAAAAGTTAAGGATAGAATCGGGGATAGGGATTATGTCTAATTATCGAACAGAAGGATATGTTTAAAACACTTCAAGGCATCTCTATGCACATTTTTATTGAGAACCATCAGTGGTTGCTTGATGGAATCCTAGTAAAGGGTTAGATAAAGGTGATTATAAATCATACCATAGACCAACATACTTTAGTCCATTGAAGCATCTTTTCCATTGGCACTTTGCGTCGAAATATTCCTCGTTTGTGTGTGGCAAAATACTTCTTGGCGAAGCCATCGATCTGAAATTGTTCAATCTCTACAACCAACTGAGACGGAAGTGAGGCATGGCTATCAATCAGCCAGACTGTCAGCAACCCGCTTAGGTACAAAACTAAAGATTAAACATTACCCATTATGTCGACTTGGTGGGAGTAAAGACTGCACCCGCTGAGGCAAAACTATGGGAGCAGTCTCTTGATGAGAATTATGTGGATGCATGGCAGCAGCAGCATCTATATATGGTGTACTTAGATATTAATTTTTTAGGCGAGTTGTTGGTTGGCATTTACCAGGATTCAGCACCGGCGAGCTGATACCAGAACGACGAGCATTATTTGCAACTAACACGGACTTTCGAACAGGGGTGAGGTTGCTTGAGGGTGCCAGGCGCTCTGGGCTATGGTCTGAATGGTCAGTACTAGGCTCTGACCACTCATCAGCCCGACTTAATGGTGATGATTGGATAGGTGCTGTCTAAATGAAATGAAGATGATCGTTAGCCCATATCCACTGCAACCGATATTGAAATCTGTATACATGTGGGACACTAGGTAAAGTGGGCGAGCTTAATCGACCTGCACGCTCCTTGCGCAATGTTCCCGTATCCCCCACAGGTCCGCCTAAACTTAACCCCAAGGGAGAATGCGATGTATTAACTTGACGATCAATACCTAGTGCCTTGATATCTGTCCCGGCAATCTTACTAGCCGCTTTCATGGAAATTTTCATCAAGACCTTTTGGCCTAAGGAGTTTTTCTATTGGAGACGTTGTTCATAATTTAACGATTGATCATGCAAGAGTGGTTTAACTTTGTTGAGATACCTGAACTAACGATAGAGGAATTATATCAACATCTTCAGGCTTCAACCATTCTGCTTGGTCAGTACTCGAATTGAAATAAAAGTTCAATTGGTGTTCAGGATCGTAGAGTTCCCACCATTGACCGTCCGTCCCATTGGAATTTCTAAGAATTGTTAAGTGAGTCGATTAGTCTTGGGTTCTTGTTAGAATTGTCCATATGCAACCACGTTACGTACAGGTTTGCATTCGGGGGTAAATTTCGGATGCATTCGCCGGTCACCTTGAATTAAAATAGAGTCAGAAGCCGCGAATGCAAATATTTTTTAACCACTGAAAAACTCAGGGAGATTCAGAGTTGAAGGTCGATAACCCTTGAGTCTCCTAAAAGCATTGATATTAGCAAAACAATCTACCGGATTAATGTAATACATCTCAGAGTCGTTTGGTAGCTGAAAATCAACCCATTCGTTTGGCCCTGTCGTGGTTGGACTCTCAGGCGGCGGTGGTGGCGATGGTGAAGTTGTAGGATATTGTTTATCGCGACCGATAATTGAGTTTCGTGTGGACCGAAAAAATCTACTTAATGAATGTACGGGAGAATTCATTGAGGTTGATATAATCAGATGAACAGAATTCAAATGAGTTGTAAATGTCTATAAGTCGAAGAATTTAACAAGATGCTTTTCGTTGTAAGCGAGCTTTGAGATGATTATGTTAATGAGTAAGAAAAAGTAGGCAAATAAGAGCCCAACCTCAAATAATTTAATTATGAGAAATTCCAAACTTTTCGTTCGGGAATCATATGTGAGAATAAACATGTATACGATTGCGAACAATTGTTGGAACGGAAAACGATCACCATATGCTCATCAGGTGTCACAAAACACCACATTCCATTTGGTACCAAAGAGGCAATGCTAAGTATTCCAGTATATTAGCCTAAATACATATCACCATGGAGCAGTCCATAGATTCGCCTGATTGGTAGGTTTCTCTATGTTGTATATCATATGAGTAGGTTAAGCCTGGCGCTTGCCAATGAAAACGGTCGAATGTTGAGTATGAATTCCGAAAAATTCATGCCTCAACAAATTTGGATTCATGTGGCATTTTCAAGGAACGAAGGTTAGATGCATGCTAAATACAACTAAATCAATTTGATCAGTAAATACCCAATTAGGGATTGTCATTCCTTGTGCTCGCCAGCATCAATGCTATTAGTACATCTTGTGATGTTGAAAGCTAGGTTCACAACTAGCATAAGCTGTAGTCGCTATGGTCAATGCCCCTGATTGCGGAATGCATTAACTTTGAAAAGTCAATGAAACCACTGGCTGGTTACTATTTTAGCAACCAAGATGAGTGCTTGAGGTTGGTGGATTCGATAGCAACTGCCGCAGGAAAACAGTTGCCATTACTCGGCAATGGCGGTTTCCAAAAACCAGTTAGGTTATCAATTGAGTAGCTTTTCGAACTCTGCTCATCAAAAGTAGATTATCATCCAGACCGAGGCCGTAAGATCTTTCATTTGTGGCGCAAAAAATCTGCCACCTATCACAGGCTCCATATCGTATTCAACGACGAATTATTCACACCATTCTCACTACAGTTGTAATATTGTGCTCTGCCATCTAAAAATGTACAGCCGGTGGGTTGCTTAGTGGGGGAGTTGTATCTGCTAGAGATAATATTCATCAGTTAACCCAAATTCGGAATTTTTGGTGATTCAATCCAACACTTGTTTGCTAAAACTTGATCTTGTGAAATTTCATTGTGGATTCTTTATTTCCTTTACGTTAGCATATGGATTTGTTTTCAAGTAGTGTCACATGATTGGTATTACAAGCACAAGAAATATATATATTAAGATAAGATGGCGATGAGAACAGTGCATATATTCTCTTCTTGCTCGTTGCTAGCCGTAGCTGGCTGTCCACATCGTTTTCCTAATATACATCCTTTTCATATCTAGTGTCATAATCTCTCTCGAAGTACTCTAGGAACTATGAATCTTGTTTTCAGAGAGCAAGACAAGTTGATTATTCACCAGGTCGGCTTTCTCGCCCAGAAACGTCTTGCCAGAGGGGTGAGACTCAACCACACGGAAGCGACTGCACTTATTGCTTCACAAATACTCGAATTCATCAGGGATGGAAATCATAGCGTGTCTGAGCTTATGGATATAGGTAGACATCTGTTAGGTCGTCGCCACGTTTTAACCTCCGTATTGGGGACTCTACACGAAGTGCATGTGGAGGGTACGTTCAGAGATGGTACATTCTTGGTAGCTATCCAAGACCCTATTTGTACGGACGATGGGAATCTTGAATTGGCTCTGTATGGCAGTTTCTTCCCGATCCCCAAGATGGATGCATTCCCTGTACCATTACCTGTAGATGAATATAGCTTACCAGGTGCAGTTATTCCACGACCTGGAAACATTATCATGGTCCCAGACAGAGACAGAATCTCCCTCAGAGTTACTAACATGGGTGATAGACCGATTCAGGTGAGTAGTATAATGCTGATTAATCCATCCAATGTTCTAATGTTCGTCATGTTACAGGTAGGCTCTCATTACCATTTCGTCGAAACAAATAGTGAGCTCGAGTTCGACCGAGGCCGTGCCTATGGATATAGACTGGATATTACTTCTGGAACTTCGGTTCGTTTCGAGCCAGGTGATTCTAAAACCGTAACCCTCGTGAAGATTGGCGGTAAGAAATATATATCAGGAGGAAACAATATCGCTACTGGCGAATACGACGAGAAGCGAATCCCCGAAATCATCGCGACATGCGAAAAGCGTGGATTCCGCCATGCCAAGCAGGAGTTTGAATCTGCTCCACCCATCCCCTTCTCGATCCCACGAGTTGTTTATAAGGATATGTTTGGTCCAACTGTCGGCGATCGTATCCGACTAGGCGATACCAACCTCTTTATTGAAATCGAGAAGGATTTTACGGTTTATGGTGATGAATGCGTCTTCGGCGGAGGAAAAGTCATACGTGAAGGTATGGGACAATCCACCCATACCTTGAATGATAATTGTCTGGACCTGGTGATTACCAATGCCATTATCGTGGATCATAGCGGCATTATCAAAGCGGATATCGGTATTAAAGACGGATACATTGTTGGAATTGGAAAAGCTGGAAACCCTGACATCATGGACGGCGTAACTGACGGAATGATCATTGGTGCTTCGACTGAAGCACTTGCTGGTGAAGGAAACATCTTTGTGGCCGGTGCTGTGGATACTCACATCCACTTTATCTGTCCCCAGATGTGTTATGAAGCCTTGAGTAGTGGAATCACCACAGTGATTGGTGGTGGAACAGGACCTAATACTGGTAGTAAAGCAACTACTTGCACGCCTGCCGCATTCCATGTTGAATATATGATGGTATCCACTGACGACATTCCGCTAAACTTCGGTTTCACTGGCAAAGGAAATTGTTCTGACCCTGCTCCTCTTCGCGAGCAAATCGAATTTGGATGCATTGGACTAAAGCTTCATGAGGACTGGGGCTCTACTCCTGCTACCATTGATAACTGCTTGAGTGTTTGTGACGAGATGGACGTTCAAACAACTATTCATACAGATACCTTAAATGAATCTGGTTTTGTTGATGCTACCATTGAAGCATTCAAAGGCCGTACTATTCATACATATCATTCAGAAGGTGCTGGTGGTGGTCACGCTCCAGATATCATCCGTGTTTGTTCCGAACTCTGTGTAATCCCCTCTTCCACAAATCCTACTAGGCCATTCGCTGTCAACACTGTAGACGAGCATCTACATATGTTAATGGTGTGCCATCACCTGAGTATAGATATTCCTGAAGATGTTGCCTTTGCTGAGTCGCGTATCCGAGAGGAAACTATCGCCGCTGAAGATATTTTGCATGATATTGGTGCTATCAGTATCATATCGTCAGATTCACAAGCCATGGGTAGAGTGGGTGAAGTTGTTTCCAGAACATGGAAAACCGCACATAAGATGAAACAACAAAGAGGTCACTTAAGTTGCCCCGGAGAAGAAGAAGACTGTACACACGATAATTTCAGAGTGAAGAGATACGTTTCCAAATACACAATCAATCCTGCGATTGCTCACGGAGCAGGCCACATCATCGGATCCATTGAAGTAGGAAAATTGGCCGATATGGTGATGTACACTCCAGCTAACTTCGGAACGAAGCCTGAGTTAATCATCAAAGGTGGAATCATCCCATGGGCTGTTGTTGGAGATGCTAACGGCTCTATCCCTACGCCTGAGCCTATGATCGGCCGTGAAATGTATGGAGCTCGTGGACATGGTGTTGGATATGGTTCCGTTATCCTAACCAGTCAGGCAGCTATCGATTCTGGTAAAATCGAGAGTTACAAACTTAATAAGAAACCGGTTGCTGTGAAGAATTGCCGTAATGTTACCAAAAAACATATGATACACAACGATGCCATGCCTGAACTTAGAGTAGATCCTGAATCAAAAGAAGTGTATGCAAATGGTGAACTTTGCATATGTGAGCCGGCACATACGTTACCTATGTCTCAAGACTACTACATTTTCTAAAGCATGCCTCAAGTTATTTTTCCAAAAGAGCTGATTGTTTGCTCGGGCCATATAAATCGATGCATTTTTGTCACTCATGTGAAGGTTTTGACACCTGGTAATCTCCATCCCCCTATGTTCTCTTCTTGTTTCCATTTTGAGAATCTCTGATAAATACAAATGTCTATGTGACCAGATACCAAATTTGTATTGGCTACTTTGAGCATACTTGGATACTAAAGCGCTTGAAGACGTGAGAGAGTGCCTATGTTTCCTTTTCAGAATGAACCATGTCAATTAGTCCAAATATCAGAGTTGTGGATACAATTAATAAAGTATAAATATTACACTATTTTAATTTTTTGCCAACGAAAGGATTTCCAACCATATGAAGTCAAAAATAGTCAATGTCATCGAAAGGGTCAGGGCACAATGAAAAGGGCATAACACAACATATTCGTGTGGTATAGCAGCGGCAAGCGTTGGATGGGTCTTCTATCAAATTCGGCAAATGATCTTTCCAATTATATACTTCGCACTTTATCTGGATGGTTGTGATCATCCTTGAGAAGGCAAGGGAAACAAAAAAGATATATCTTATATTTTGTACGAAGATGCATTTCAATGAAGAAATGACCTCATCCCAATGCTTGATGGTTTTGCCAAAACGTGCTGCGCGCAAGATAGCCTACGAGCATTTGCAAAGTAATTCTAGATATAAATAACATTGCATAGTTTACAATGATGTTCCGGATAGCTCAGCACTAAGCTAAGCTTCTGCCTGATCCATATTATTCATCATTTTCCAATCCCGCAAAAGATTCGGCAATATTACGCACTCGAATTGTGAATTTGACACATAGTCACGGAATATATGACATATATTGGTATAGGATATTCTAGCATCGTTGATGTTTGTATACAACATTCCATATTTCGGTGTAATGGTTGCAGGGGTTCAAATAGGCCAACGAAGTCTTGGCATATTTCTATTACCGACAACGGGATCCATATCGAAGATTTTGCTACATGCCTCACGATTGCGAGGCATTCACTGAATTTGTCATATCACAAACTTACCATATCATGGTTGCTTCCATCGATCGATCGTGATTGTTACCAGCTTGATGAGTCGGTAATGTTCGTTGACTAGGGAGGGTGGCTTTGGCAGGGGAATACAAATCGGATATTGCCAAGGCATATAAAATGTGGTTAGTCTGGATTCAGAGGACGTACGACGAGAGCTTAGAATCATGAGAGTTGCAATAATTGGTTCTGGAATTTCCGGTCTAGGAGCTGCTTGGGCGTTGAGTGAACACTCCAACCATGAGGTGACTCTATATGAAAAGGATGATTACGTTGGTGGCCATACACACACCGTTGATTATTGCGTTCCAAGCTGTTCCATTGCTACCCGGTCCTCAGGAGAAATGGGGAATACAAAGCCAAAGAATGTTGGCAGCAAAATCCCTGTAGACACGGGCTTCATCGTCTTCAACAATCTCACATATCCAAACCTATTGCAGTTCTTCAAGCATCTTGAAGTGGAGTACATCAATTCAGATATGTCCTTCTCCGTATCCAGAGACAGGGGTAAATTCGAGTGGGCCGGGAACAACTTGCTTACTGTGTTCGCACAGCATGAAAATATCACCTCAGTTGATATGTGGCGGACTGTGTATGATATAATAAAATTCAACTTCGAAGCTACCGATATCATAGCCCTACCTGAAGGCCATCCTGATCGTGAGCTAACTGTTGGAGAATTTCTTGATCGAAGAAATTACTCGGAAGCCTTCCGAAGAAACTACCTGTTGCCCATGACGGCTGCGATCTGGTCTACTCCTCCGGACAAGTGTAGTCTGGAGTTTCCCGCTTATACCCTAATCAAATTCATGCACAACCATTGTCTACTCCAAATTACCAACCGTCCCCAATGGTTAACCGTCAAGAACGGAAGGTAACGTAGCAAATATCACAAGTGTATTGTCCAGCACTCCATCTAATACTATATTTTCAAGCCGTAACTATGTCAAGAAAGTCGTTGAAAAATTGAAGGATGTTCGTACTTCAACAGAAGTAATTTCCGTTACCCGAACTGCTGATGGAAAGTCTATCGTGAAAGATCGCACTGGGAAGGAGGATGAATATGATCACGTGGTATTTGCTACTCATGGTGATCAGACACTCCGAATACTAGGGAGTTCAGCAACTGATGCGGAGAAGGATATTCTCAGTAAGGTTCTGTATTCCAAAAACAGAGCACTTTTGCATTGTGATCGCGCTTTAATGCCAATCCGAAGAAAGGCCTGGACGAGTTGGAATTATCTAGCCACATCGGACTCTAATGGCTCAAGTATCAATAGCGTTGCCTTGACATATTGGATGAACCTCCTACAATCAATTGATACTGAAAAATACGGCGATGTCTTCGTAACATTAAATCCCCCTTATGAGCCTCAGCCGGAATCGATCATTGGGGAATACCTCTATGAGCATCCTACGTATAACAAAGGACTAATTGAAGCTCAAAAAGAGCTTCACAAGATTCAGTCTACTGACACGTCATTCTGTGGAGCATGGACGAACTATGGGTTCCACGAAGATGGTCTTACATCTGGTCTAAAAGTGGCACTGAAACTAGGGGCCTCCCCACCCTTCCAGGTTATTGATGCCACTCATATTCGAAACACCCCCAAAGGTATTGCATCGTTCTTAAACAGAAAGTTGTTCAGGTACTTCGATATCATGTTAGCATTGATCTTATGGGGAGTATCCCTACTGTACATGTTCCTGACAGGTCGACAGCCAGGAAAACCTTCCAGTCGAGCCAATTACAAGGCCAAGAACTAAGCTCAATAAAATATCATCGGAATGGCAATAACCAAGTGTATATTTGTTTAGTGATATACACGAATGTACATGATACAAAATGGTAAATTTAGTTACGAAAGCGCTTGCCGTTGGGTTTGCTACTATTTCGCGTGGGCCACAGCTTGAAACATTTATTCAATACTTGACATGATCATGCTAATGTGGAGAAATTATCTGTGACTAGAATATTCATGTGAAATATACCAAGCGATGTAAGTTTATGGAGTTGACGTAGTGGTTTATATTATTTAGATATTTAATAAATTTATAATGATTATATAAGACTACAGAATTTCCGAGACGGTCTAAATTCAGAGGGGTACACCTTCTAGAAATTCTGTGTTGTTGATTCTTGTGAACACCATCTGCACAAGCCCGATTGTCTTGGTGATAAAAGCCCCCTCACAGTAGGCAAAGTAATATTCCCATTTACGTTTGAAAACGTCATCATAGACAGGGTTTTGGTTACTTTCAATCAATTCGTCGTAGGAAGCCAGGAACTCTTGACGCCATAATCTGAGAGTTCTAGCATAGTGGGGTCCAAAATTCTCCATATTCTCCAAAATCAGTTGGCCTTCAGAACCTTTGTTGGCGGCATTGATCAATGCAGTCACAGAAGGACAATGACCGCCCGGAAATATGTGCTTCTTGATAAAATCAACCGAATGGCAGTAGTTGTCATATCTTGACTCCGGCATGGTGATTCCCTGCAAAGCCAAAATCCCCTTGTCCCGTTTCAACAGTTGATCGCACGTTTTGAAGAAAGTAGGTAGAAACTCGTGGCCTACAGCTTCGATCATTTCAATTGAAACAATCTTATCAAACTGATGATGGGCCTCAATATTACGGTAGTCACATAGGAGTACCGTGATACTGTCAGTGAAGCCAGCTTCAGCAATCCGATCTTCTGCCAATTTTTTCTGCTCAATACTCAAAGTCAATGTTGTAACTTTGCAGCCGGTTTGCCTGACAGCTTCGATTGCGAATGATCCCCAACCGGTCCCAATTTCAAGGACATGGTCTGCAGATGTAATCCGAGCTTTTCTAATCATAGTGTGTAGTTTCCGTAATTGTCCATCTTTGAGGCTTTCCTGTTCATTTTCAAATATGGCGCAGGAGTAAGTCATCGTCTCATCCAAAAACGAAGAGAACATGTCATTTCCTAGGTCGTAATGAGCACTGATGTTATGAATAGAGTTCGCAATGGAGTTAACAAACTGCGAGTTGATAATCGAGTTGAAAATATTCATTGCTGTAGAGTGTTTTGTTTGTACATCATTCAGTATTTCGCGGTTCGCTACAAAAAGCTGAGACCACAGAGATCAGAATATGGTTCCAAATGAAGACGAAAACAACAGTGGATACCTTAACGAGAGATACCAAATCGTTGACTGTGCTCTCACCGTACATATAGGATTCTGCAAAGCCCTAAGTGAGTGTTAGCACATCTTGTTTGCTCATCATACTAGATATACTTACCAAATCTCCTAGCATCAATAAACGGATCCAAAATTTGTCATCAAGAACCTTGACCTTCACGTTCATATCACTTCCCTCCTTCCAAGTACCATATTCGTAGATATAGTCTTTTGTCATTATACAGATATGCCCATTTTCAATCTTGCTCATAAGCTCCAGGACAAGGTTGCGGGCTACAGAATCGCCTTCGTTAGTAGAAAGTATAGAAATTCTTTAGAAGACTGGTACCAAAGGTAACTAGAGGATTCCACGACGAGTTCACCACCAAATTTTTTGCACTCAGGGCCAACCATTCTGTAGCTCCTAAAATTTTGCTCTTCTTGCTAAGATCCATGTGTACAACGTGCGCTTGGAGGTGATGATTGAGCGCTGGATTGTCAGACAGGCATCAATTAAATACTAAACGGCCTTGTAACCAGAATGAGCAATCACCCCGATCTGAAAATACGGTCTGAAAATGCTCATGTTGAACTACGGATGATAATTGAAAGCTATATCCATACATCGCAAGAATTTGTTTCTGCACGAGTTCAGTATTGTGGTTACCTACGATGGTTATCTTGGAAGGAAATCATGGTAATGCGGTGTTGAAACAACTCCAGATCAGATATTCACCTCATAACTGGAAGATCGATGTGACTGAAATTTGACTCATGCTCCTAGTTTCAATACAGTGCTTGCTATATCAAGAAAGGTGGAGGTCACCAAATCGGCATCGAAAATAGCTACTTTCGATTTGGCGATGCTCACTACTTATCAAACCATCTCAATGATGATGTACAAACCATATTGGTTGAACGTGATTAATTAAAGGGACTTCCGATCCATTATTTTTGGTCAGTATCGCCGATGAGGAGTCTATACCTATCACCGGAGCCTGGAAAATTGAACACAAAGTACAAGCCACCTAATCCTTGAAATCGATCCTCTATTGATTGATCACTATCCATGTTACCCAGGTCGATTCTTACCCGTCAGTGGATTTGGCCAATGATACTCTGCAAATTCGAAAGTCACAGATCCCGCTGAAAATATTCAAGTAGCCCTAAGCGGCACCAAGTTGTCAATCAATATGCCACTTCCAAAGACGCATACTGTATACCTTGGGAAAACATATCACGCGAGATTCCTTCCCTCTAAGCATTCTTTTGCATATGATGTTTTCTACTTTGGGGTGAATTTGGATCTATTGGAAGAGGATTCACAGAGCCACTCAAGTTGGGGCAATCTGCTGTTTGGATATAACCGAAGGAGTATTTACTCCTTATGGTACAAGGACTACTTGGGTGACGTTCCAGTGAAAGAAGGGAGACATTTTACCTTAAAGAGAAAGCTGTTGTATAGGCTTCATGAGCGAGTGCGTCTTCAACGTTTGAATTACACCAGATATCTATACTAATGTATGTGGCATATTTAGGGAATTTCCACCGAAAGGATACAAAGCATTGAGTTAGTAACTACACCTAGGTTTCTTGGATACGCCTTCAATCCTCTATCCATATACTACTGTTATTGCTGTGAAATAGATGGAACAAAGCAGCTTCAAATCGTTGTTTTAGAGGTCAGCAACACATTCGGGGAAAAGCACCTTTATATTTTGGACAACAGCAAGGCAATGGAGAAACCGCGTAAGGGGTATGTGAAAGTAAGGTTTCCAGGAAATCGAAATTCCATTCTAATTTGTCTTGTGCTTGAAGCTATGATGCAACTTTCAAAATCCATCGCTCTTTCCATGTATCTCCATTCAATGATCGAAATGGAAGTTATGAGATTCACCTTCGAGATCCCCAATTTGGCTATCACGACATCAAAATCATTGTTTATGCAAATGCTGATGAAGACAGTTCCTTGAAAGCAACACATGGGTACCAAACCCAAGAAATCAAAAAACTTGTAGCAATACTCAACGGAAAGCAGTACCCGCTTACTAGCTTTACACTATGCTGCATCTTAGTCCGGTATCCGATTACAGCTTTCCTGACATTCCCACGTATCCTGTACGAAGCAGCCCTTTTAGCATATAGAAAATGCCTGAAGATATATCCTCGACCTGATCCAGTAGAAGAAACCATTGTAAAACAGCAAGCAACCTTTCTCGAGAGGTAAGTGATGGTGAATTACCTGATGCGAGCAAGTAGTGATGTATTAGCATGATAGGTATGCATTTCGAGTAGTTGTGGACTTTCTACACAAAGCCTGCATACACGAGAAAAAATCCGTCATGCTGTTTATGCCAGAGCCATCTGCAAAACCGATCTATGTCAACTACATGCCCACAAGGGAAACAGAGCCTGATTTTACGATCCACTTAACTAGCTACACCTTCTTCACTAAATGGGTGTTTGAAGAGAAGCCGACATTAGCATTGGGTGCAAGTTTCACAGAAGGTGTATGGTCCTGCAACAACATAGCAGGGTTCCTATCGCTCCTGCAAACAGGAATGAACTTGAAATCTGGATATCAAAGCACAGGAGTGGTGCTCCGCTCTATGGTTGGCATCCGGCGATTATATCCTCAAAAAAAGCAAGATACTGCGAAGCTTCAGTCGATTATAAGCGACCTAATGGAGTCTTGTGAAACTGAGCTCGTTGTATTAATTGTTGCCGATGACTCGAAAGAAAATCAGGTATCCCCTCATGTGACATGATCTCACTTCCTTGCTGCCATATTCTTATGCTTACTCTTATAGGATAACAAAAATGTCAGTGTAATCCCAGCAAAAGATTTGCAGACCGCTCTCGAACTTGGTAGTTGTGACATTTTAATTCTTCATTCGCATGTTCCTTCCGATACCATAGAGAAGATTCAGAGAAAGTATCCCTTAATGAAAGTCCTCTCGCTAATGCCGTTTACCAGTAACCACTCCCAAATGACACATCCATTGGATGTAGCATGTGTAAGCTCTATTGGTAATCTACTGATTCATGCCCTAATGTTACTCCTAGCAACGTTGTTGTCCATAGTAGACGAATGGGGTTTTTGGTTAATTGCCAATTTTGCACCAAACACCAGCCCTCATGAAATGAACGCAAGGTTCCAATCTTTCAGCTATGACGTGGTTCGAGAAAAGATTCAAAACCTTTCTGGAGGGAAACCCCGAGAGGTTGCAATGTGTCCATTGCAAGCTGCTAGATATGAAAGAGCAAAGCAAATTATTGCTGAGGTCTGCAAGTCGCCTCAGTAATTTAGAAGTCCCTAGAGGCTGATAAAATCTATTCAGATCTAGAATGCTTAGGTTACTTAGTTCTATACAATCTTTCGACCTCTATTACTTTGTGAGCAATAATACGATGGCTGGATACACAGTATAGAATATCATGTCAATATGATCTATTCCATTAGCTTCCAATAAGGAGACTTGATAATAAACATCATGTAAGACCTTATTGTTTAACTACATGATTAGAGGCATACAAGCTTATGTCATATAATAAATTGGAAGTCACTTATGGTTAGCTTCAAGGGCCCTACAGATGATTTAATATTTGAATCATACTTGGACAAGGTACATGGCGCTTTACATGGCATGCCCAATAGCTTTCTCTGGATTATTTTTTACAGTACAAGTATGTACAGCCATTCTCCTTACATAGGAATATTTAGGTAGAGATAGCTAGATTACGTACCAGCTGCTTTATACACACTAGCAAGATAATGCTATATACTTTAATCAGGTCCTGCTCTGAAATCCAAACGAGACATACAAAATTACATCCCTGGCTACCAAGCCTGTCTCGTACAGACACTTCCAAACTACTTCTGAAGTAACAGCAGTGTGTTCGGAAAAGATGGTACTCTACTTAATGTTGTATTACGCCTGAATATTTATATAATGTGATTGTACACTTGTTAGATTTGGACTAGAATATGAGCAACATGTTCTCCTAGTACTGTCTTTCCAGATTTGTGGAAATAATAGGATATGAAATATCTCAGACTTGATTGTATGAAGTTCAATCAAAAGTATCCAAAATATATATTTTCAATCCATAATTCAACACCAAATCACTTTTTTAATATCTCAGTATTGACTCGATTCACCACTTGACCAAAATTCCATGGATTCATAACTCCATTGATGCTGGCCGCTCAGGCTTAGCGTGTCAAGTAAAGACTGGGCAGTAATCATCTCCAAGAATATAATCATATCAATGGTGGATTTTGTGTTCTAAGTGAATTCGTTGGAATTTATAGGTATCTAAATAGATAAATAATAATCATACATACGATAATAGAAACTTAAATATTTATATTATATCTACATATAAGGTTCTAGGCTTGATCTTCCTCCTGCCTATGCACTAAAATGGTGGTTTGGGTCCGTTCGAGAGGCTTAAGTATATATAATATGGAAAATGGATTGTCATGTACATTGAGGAGGCAACCAGATCGCGTTGATCAAATTATTTGATAGCGGCTAATTGCATTGCAAGATCCACGTTCTTCGTCAAGACATCATCTAACTCGGTTTCCAGCTCATTGACTTTCGTTTCCAAAATCAGTTTTTCTCTAGTGAGAACCTCCAGTATTGAAGAAACTCCTTCATTTTCGTCAGAATTTGAAAGTCTCTTTAAAACCTCGATTTCTTGTTTGGCACTTGTCAATTCCTTCATTCTTTCATGCTGTTCATCACGCAAATTGGATAACTCCTTTTTGAGCTCAGATATGATTCGCTGTTGAGATGCTCGTTCGGCCTGGATATTTGCCAGTTCGATACGTGCTGAGCTTTGCTTTTCAGTCTGAGCTCTTTGAAGAGAAACTAAGGTGGCTCGTTGATTTTCATCAGCCTCGCGCCTGAGTTTAGCCAAAGTTCTTTCGGATTGATCATAATTGATGCGTAATTCAGCGAGTTGAGTCTCGATGGCCTCCTTAATCTGTTCCAACTCGGCATTCTTCCCTTGAGTTTCAGCCAATTCAGACTGGAGCAACCTGTTGGTTGCCACGTGCATATCCACTTCATCTTGGAAACGAACTTCTAATTCTTGAACGGCCTTCGGATTGCTGGTGTAAGACTCATCAATAGCACCTCCAGTCCATTTGCTCCGAAGTTGTTGATAGAAGCTTCCTCTTTTTTCAGGAGAATTAACAATTGTTGCTCTGCGGGCGATTGTTATTGATTTCACTTTGTCACGAATTTTCAGGTCCATATCCTTGATCTTGGCATCGTAGGACTGTTTCTGTGAAATCAGCTCCAACTCCTTAGCTCTAAGATCCTTACCCAAGTCCTCGCATCGTTGCTGAGACTCCAATAGTTGTTTCTCTGCAGTTCGCTTTTCTTTCCAGGTACGCGCTAATTCAGTCTCTAATTGTTCAGTAAGAGATACTGCATCGGCACATACTTTCTCCGTTGAGCTGACTTGCTCCTTAAGCCGAATGATTCGTTTTTTGGCAACGAATAGCTCCTTCTCCAATTCCTCGACCTGTTGTTTGCATTTGGCTTCGACCTCAGCTAGTGACTCGCGATATTTCGCCTGAAGTGCGGTAAGGGCATTCATCGACTCAACTTTATGAGCTTCCAGTCGTGACCGAAGTTCTCGGACTTCTCTATTGAGCTTACCCTCCCGAGTCTGCGATGTCATGATGTTTTCTTGGAAACTGCGACATTGTTTTTCGTAATTTTCCTTTTGTAGCTTCAGAGTCTCAACCTCAGAGGCATAAAGGCTGAGGTCTTTCTTGAGTTTAGAAATTTCATGAACACTATTACCAGAAATAGTAGAAGCGCGACCTCTTGTTGCTACGCTCTGCTTTGAATTCAAATCACCTGTAGTGGTATTGTCGGATATATTTCCAAAGGTTAATCGTCGAGATTCCTCTTTGGTGTCTAGAATAAGCTTGGGATTATCTAAGCATGTAATGATGTCTCCAATGTGAGAGGTAGGATCTTCCAGCGTGCTACTGATATCAGTTACGAAAACCTCCAGAGATTCTGGATTAATGTCATAAATAACCAATTTCTCCAGGGTGTCCTTCAATTTGCTTTTGAATATTTGTAATTGATCATCCATGTCTCTACGAGAAGCCTTTATAATGCGTATTTGCGCCTTTGCCTCCGCCAACTTGTTGGTTAAATCCGAGGTCGAATAAGGAAGCGCCTTTCGGTTCTCACTTCCATCTGACTCATCATCTAGAGCTACGGCAGAATCACGGTCGTGATCAAGACTCGACACGCTATTTCTTGAGTTGTTGATATCAATGGCCTCCAGTTTCTCAGGAATCATGATGTGAGTTGTATCGATATGTGCTAAAGCTGAATCATCTCTACCAACATCAGAGTCGACAGAATCGGCGGATATGCTCCTATTCATCTCCTGACCATTTGTGGTAGGGCTTGATGATGATCCTGAATCCACACGCTCGTGCTCCCTTTTCTGTAAAAGAATCACAAGCGCCTCTCGCTCAGCCGTCTGCTGCTTTTGAATTATCAAGGACTGTTGTAGTTCATCGGTTGTCTTCGTCAACTCGGCCAGCTCAGCTTCCTTCAACCCGAGGTACGTCTGTTTTTCAACGATCCAAGATTCTGTCGCGACTGACACTGCATTTATAGAAGAGATATATTTCTTGGCGTCAAAACCTGATGAAACTGAGCCATTTTCACGGGCAACTAACTCTTCACACTCGCTGGGAATGGTCACCTTATACTTCTTGAGGGAGCGAATGAATGTTGCAAATGCCTTATTAAGCTCCTCCAAGCTAGAGTTTTGGTCAAGACGCACGTTCTGAAGATTTTGGATTTCCAGGTTCTTGGAATCAACAACATCCCGAAGGGCGTCAATTGCTGATTCAAGTTCAGAAACTCGTTCTTTCACAGAGTCCAAATCGGCCCGAGAAACATATACGAATTCTTCAGATGGGAGAGCATTGCTCAACTGCTTGATCTCTGATAGTTTTTCGTAAACAGATGATTCGAACAAGGAAGTTGATTTCTCTTGCTCCACTAGTGTTAGTGTTACTTGGTTGAGCTCTTCGATGACATCAAACAAGTATTTGCGATGTTCGTTTTCTGTTATCTCGGCAGTAGCAAGTTCCTCCGTTAACTGTGAGATAGTGCTGTCCTTTTCTTCGGATAGTACTAGGCTTTCGTTAATATACGCTTCTAGCAAACGTGTCTTGGTTTCGTATTCCAACAAGTGTTGGTTCTTTTTCTCGAGCTCTGACTTGGAGTCAAACATAGCTTTCAGGTATTCTTTTTCCTTGTGATCATACCCTTCCAGCTCTCTTTGAAGCTCGTAAATACGCGAGTACTGACTCTCCTCAAACAACGATTTATCCCTAATTGCCGACTCAAGTAAATTGATTGTGCACTCGTATTTGAACTGGACTTGTCTGGCTGAGTTTAACTCTTGATTAAGCTCATACAGAGTGCTTAGCATCATGTCTTCATTCATTTCAACCTCACTCGAATCCAGGTCAGATTTCTCCTCCTGTCCAATGCTCCTTATGGTCAGTGTCTCTTTCTCCAATCTTTCAAGCTCTGATCGAAGCTGTGATATAGTATTTTCAAGCTCCGCTTCTCTCTCAGTTGAATGGGCAAGTAGCAGTACGGTCTCATCTAACTCTGACCGTAGATTAACAATATCCGCACTCTCCATATCGTTGGCTGTAGAATCCTCTAACTGTAGGCTAAGGTCCCGGATGGTCGCGTCAAACAACTCCACTTTTTTAAATGCACTGTCAAGCACACCCTTCGTCTTTTCAAGCTCAAAATTCAGCTGAGCAACAATTTGATTATGCTCAAGCTCCTTAGCCTCGGCAGTACCTAATTTTTCTTGGGTCCTGAGAAGCTCTTCTTGCAAGTCTTGAAGCTCGTGCTTATCTACCATACGGGTAATTGTTTGCTCTCGCTCTTTGTTCAGATCTGACAGTTTCTGTTGTAGATTTTGGATTTCCGCCGACAGAACTCGGACTTGATCGATCATCTCGGTTTCTTTTGCGCCGAAGTTAGAGATTTGCTCTTCAAGGTTGGCTATTATCGATTCTCTATCTCTTAGCTTTTCATGGACAGAATCGATGTACGACTGACCAATATTGGCTTTTTGAAGTTTGTCTGCTAGGGTTTCCGCGTGTTCAACCACTAGCTGGAGGTGAATCCTTCCATCTTCCAACTCAGTATTCATCTTATGATTAATGAGTGATAACGACTCCTCTCTATCCTTAGATTCCTTTAAGCTGGACTTCAATTCCTCCAACAGCTGATTTAGGCCTTCAATGGTCACGGTATCATTGGAGGTGGTCTCAGCTTCCTCGTCTTGAATTTCTTCAGTTTGAAGAGAAAACATGGTAGAGATTAACGAATCGAGAAGCATCTCTTTGCAGCTAGCTGCACTAAGGGCATTTCTAATATCATTGAACTCGGCATTCCAAGCTCCAGCCATAGAATAAAAGTGGGCTTCGTGATTTTCGTACTCCTTCAGGCAAATCTGAGTGTTCCCAAGTTGTTCCTCAAGCTCCATCACTTTGTCATTATAAATGGAAATCTCATTTTCAAAACTAGACTGAAGTGATTGAGCCTCCAGCAGTGATTCGGCATATTTCTTCTCCATTTCACTGATATCTCTCATCAACTCTTCATTCTTTTGATTCAGCTGTACGTTTTCAGCGTGGATTGTTGTAAAACTACTCTGAAGCAATGTCTCGTGCTGCTGGCTTTCAAAGAGCTGTTTCTGGACTTCCTCGAATTGTTGGTTCAAAACAAGGATAGTATTTGTGAGCTCGTCTTCACGTTGCGCAGCCTCAATGAGCTCCACCTCCCTGTGGCTAGATTCCACCGACTCTACATCTTCTTGTAACGATGGTAGACTCGGAGATTGTGGTGGATACTCTGGCTCAGGAATTTCTTTCACATGAATTAGTGACTTGAAACTTTCGTGGAACAGCGTAAATTGATCCTCAATCAAGGACTTGTCAGCCTCTATTAAGGTGGAATTACTCATGATTTGAGATTCTATTGCCGCCACTTTACTCAAAACCTCTCGTTCGAGGATTTCCACTCGTCCCAAGTATTTTTCGCCCGACGTAAGTTGGCCGTTCACTCTCTTACGTTCGATTTCGAGTGACTTCTCGATTCCATCGATTTTCGCCGCCGCAGATGGATACTCCAAGTTGGTATCCTTTGCAGTTTTCGATTTTAACAGACCAAAACTTTGTTCAAAGTCATTCAATAGCGGTCGAATATTTCTCACCCTTTGTTTCAAAATCTCCCTAGCCAGAGTGTAATCCTCGAAAGCCTCAGGAGATGTCTGCTCCTGTAAAGTCACCGCTTCTTTTGGTTTACGCTTAGAGCCTGCTTCAATTGACTGGGGTAAACAGCCTTGAAGCTCCAATAGGAGATCTCGAATCTCTTCAACAACAGCATCTTCTGAAGTTTGCTGTTGGGTATGTACCTGACGAATCAACAAGGACATGTGCTCCACTTTTTCTTGGACGCAATGAAACGTTGGCGAAAACGTTAATCCGTTGGTCTCCTTTGGTTGAGATGAGGGAAATACTAATGCCTCATCCCGACCTGTGTTGGGTTCTTCGTTGTGTAGACTCAACATATTGTTGGTAGAGTTGAATTCGTTCAGAAACCCTCAGTTTCCGGAATAGCGTTTGGTTGGGCAATCAGGAGAAATTTCTTTTAATAAGGAAGTGTTGTTTGGAAGTAGGGACTAGTATAAACTATAGCAACTTGGAAAAATGGAGTTGATGGCTAAAGTTTCGACCCAAGAGCAGCTGAATTGAAAAAGTATCAAGTAGAAAAGTAATAGTATTGCTCAAGTAACGCAAGTAAATTATCAACCTTTAAAAGGAGAGTATACAGTTCATGAGAGTAGGGTTACTATGCAAGTGAAAGCCTCAAGGGCCGACTTGAAAGGGTTAAATATGGAGCAGGTAAGACAACATTACAAGCTTATATTAATTATTATAATACCTTGTTCTATTACACGGAATCGACTATATTGAAATATGGAATACAGGATATTGTGTTAATGTCCTTATAGCCATTTGCATTAAATCTATTGAGTTGCTATTCAAGTATACAGATGTCGAATACTTCAGACAGTATCGAAGTAAGCCTTGCTAGTCACAAAATGCCTAGAGATGAAGACAAATGCCCGATAGGGGGGATTGTTACTTGTTACAGAGACTTGTGCATCAAATATGCAGGGATCACTACTGCAAAATATACACCTCACATATTGGATAAATTTTGATGTGTCACGTATGAACATTGTTTTATATTATCTTGTATCCAAAAGTAGTTTAAAATAAAGGTGGCAAACTTGGGTTTCCGATAGGTTTGGTCGTAATGTAGTAGAACCAATAATCTCAAGGTTGTTAACAGTATCAAGGAATCCCAATTCAAGTGGCAACTTTAAAACGAATGCGAAGTTTCATGTCCAGGAGATAATGCAGGAGTGAGGTGGGGCTTTGAAATTTGATGTTTTCGTGTCAAAATCCATGCGCTGTTGATTCTATGAAGGGTTGACGGCAGAAAAAACAATCCCGTCCTGATAGTCAGCAAAGTAAAGCATACATACCATCATCATTCCCTGTCCATGCCCCACTCCTGTATATATGAGCACAGGGTTTCCATTCCCAAGCTAATCCAAAATGGATGAAAAACAGTACCACAGCCCATAAGTAAATAGTAAAATTGAATGAAAGTTGCAGCCTGAAGTAAGTGGTATTTCCAAATTATTGAAACTAGATCTATCGTACGAATTAATTTGTGATTTCCTCCATTTATCTGTTCATATCTGCATCAATCGTGAAGTAGACACAGCTATTGGCTAAACGGCTCAAAAATATAAATTACTGTGAGACATGCCTAATACTCTGGTATTGGAAGATTCATACTTTTAAAATAAACATCCACTGATTTAATGTTGGACATACTATTTATAACAATATAATTGTCTATCCTCAAAATATTGGTAAGAGTTGTACTGCCACCAAGCGATTACTGGCAACTGGTATACATATCTCATTTAAGCAGTCATGAACCTATTATAGCATAATGAAGATTGTTTCTTTGAAGGATCAACATCGCCTCTATGAGAATAGTTCGATTGCGCAATGAATGTATAGTTGACTAGTCAACAGTAGTCGCTCAATTCGTAATATGCGTACATCATTGTTTGAGCTAAACACCAAAGTTTGTTCGTCAGTCACCTTTGTCTGTTAAAATCGATAAGAAAAACGAAGCTGGAATATCTTTTCGTTTGCTGTTAGTCGCACAGTTATATGCTCTTGAAGTATAAGTCCAAAATGCCAGCCTGAATGTTTAACAGTAATAAAAGACAGTTTAATAAATTGAGAACGTCTGTTATTTGTATACAAATAAATATCATCGAACCACTTTCGGGACACTCTTGGAGTGGTGTTCATATATTCCAAGTTTTCTCATTTGACAGTAGTTCTATATATACAACAACCCCAAGAATTAAAATCACAAAATGATCAAGTTCATACGAGACTAAATATTATACTCATTATCGAATAAGACGATTTAGGATACACGGCATGTGTATCAAATTCCTTAACATCTCTTTATCTCGGATGAGGTCTCAAACCAACTTCGGTTATATTTTCAAGCCTAGGTAAATGACTGAAGCCCATCATTTGCTCCGTGATGATCTTTTAATGCAAAAAGCAAGCCTATTTCAAGAAATATTGAGGAGACCTTTTGAAGTCATCAGTCATCTAAAAATATAGTGCTTAAGATATGCCCACTTTAATTCTATACTAAATAGAAAAATGGTATTATTAAAAATATTTCTGACTTTGAATATACGTACATTAACATTATGTGCCTACTCCTGACCAACTCATACCTTTGGTGATGATCACGCTGACCCTAGTTTAATATAGCAGGTAATCTCCAGCAATCTAGCAGACTATTACCTACAGGTCGTCCGGTATCTACTATTGATATGAGAGGCAGGATTTGCGACGCAGAAATCAAGTAAACAGATTTTGCCAAACCTCCTAGAACTATTTGTAGTTGGTTTTAGATGCTTCCAGTAATTCCTAACATTCGAAGTATCATTAGTTTCTTGGTCCCTCCATGTCGATTTTTATATCTAATAATTACTCGAACAACATCAGCTACTTTACATTGGTATTGAATGGAATTGCAGTCACTAGGTGCTCTTTTGCTGATATAACAAACCAGCACAACGCTGACTCAAAACTATAATAACAATTATTAGTGCCATTGGACTGACGATCAGCGATAGCGCCATGTGTATTACTCGATATCACATGTGCATCAAACGTAACATATTGGCATAGAGGTGCAATACTCTTGGAAGTCTATATAGATGTATCAAGCATACTCGCCCTCATTCTACTCGGTGAAGCTGCACCCTATCAAGTGAAGAGGATTGAAGTAACTAATCCACAAGCAAAGCACTTCCATGCCTCTTATAGAAATTTTTAGCATCAGTTTAAATGTGAACATCAAAGGCGCTAAGTAACAAATTATGATTTAATGGCTTACTTTATTCGCAATTAAAATACTGTATTCAATTTACTAATGCGTTGACATTGCTTGCTTAACTGAGAGACATGCGTAAAAATGAAATAGGAACTGCTACCAGGATGTACTGGTATGGGTGTCAATTGTCGACTACTCATGCCATATGAAATATACTCCGTCATCGGTATGGAAGTTGGCAAAAGTTTTTTTGTAAGGGCCACCATTGTAATTGAAGTTACTTGTATATACGGTACCATCCGAATTTATTTCCTCTACAATTGCAACATGTCCTGGACTCCCTGTACCTTGAGCTCTTGGCGGAATTACTATAATAGATGGGACTTGAGGTCTCTCTGATACTACCCAACCTGTAGATTTCCTGGCCTTTCGAGGCCAGGATGAAGCATCACCAGACCAATCTATATGGTGACCAGTCAATTCAAAGTAACGAGCGTCTGCCCAATCAGTGCATTGGCCATTCTTGAATTGGAAATCCAGGTAACCACCAGTTCCATCATTATTATGGTCATCTCCATCACCTTTCGTGATGCGTATTTCAGCCAGATCATGAAATCTGTCTGATGCCAAGTCTTTCGTTCTAAAGTCACGTAGAGGTAAGGCTTGGAGGAATACTCCCAGGGAAGAGAAAATAGCAATGATACGTAAGAAATGCATGTTGATTGGAAGGAGCGTCTAAACTTATGAAATTCAATCCAAGTTCGGTGGCTTTTATAGCGTGTTTTTGGTTCTGTAAAAGCACGGTAGCGCGTGGATTCATTCAGCATCTTTGATGATCCTGCATTTAATGGCTTCTAAGATGCATGTCAAGCCTTGAAAATTAGTATTCCTCATGAATAATGCAGGATCATCTCTGCTTTCTATTCACTAATGATCATCTGAGAGAGTACCAATTTAAGCGTGTAAAATGGCGTATCGCATGTAGTAGTATCATCAATCCTTCTTACTTGATGTGAATTCATTTTGCTGCTTGGCCACAATCAATATGAATGTGTGATGACTATATATGTCGTACATGAACGTCACTACTAATACCAAGAAATATATCTTTAAAATAAATGCTGTTGCTTGTGAGGACATTGTTCTTATTGGGTTACTTTGACGTATGCTCTTGTCTTACCTGACGTGAGCATTCTAGACTATTCCGCTATGAAAGTTAGGGCATACAGTAGTGAAGACCATAACGCTGGGTGGGAAATGAGTGTTCACTATTACAAGGGGTTTACGTACACACCTCATGTTGTTTGACGACGGCTTGGTGGCTTAGACGACACTATAAAATCCCCATCCTATTCCATGGCTTTCCATAGTTTCAATTTAATATCCCAAGATGTCCATTCAAGTAACAGTTGGTAAGTAGCCGCTCACAGTATCCTACTTTGAACCATTTTAACATATCACCTTTTTGTAGTCGAAGGCCGTAACTTAAAGAACAACGATCTCCTGGACAAAATCGATCCCATTTTCAAACTCTACACTGGCCATGGTATCACTTCCAAGGAGAAGACCAGTGCCAAAAAGAATGACCCCAATCCAGTTATCAACGAATCTTTCAATTTGAAGTTTGACTCTAGCCACAATGAGCTTCATATCGAACTTTTGGACCGTGAGATGGCTGGTCTGGATACCGACAAGGTCGGCAGCACCATTGTTACTCTTGGTGATCTAGCTGCTCGTGGCACCGCCGACGGATGGTATACTTTGCAAAACAAGAGTGGTAAATCAGTTGGCGAAGTTCATCTAGTGATCAATTTTCAGTAAGTAGCTGCACTCCTGATGCAAGCAATATGTATAGCCGTTGCTTGTCTGTTTGAATTAACAATCAGCAGTCTGAACTAGTTTGCAAATAAAACTACATGAAAAGTAAATTTATTAGGTTTAATTGCTGAAGCCCCAATGGACCAGGGTTGAAAGATCTAGCGAGGTTTATTCTCTGTTTCTGTCGGTAGCAATGTAGTGAAGAAACTCATAAATTATGACGAATTTAATTCACTTCAAAGGATTAAGGAAATGTGTGTTTGTCTCCGCATCAGTTTTTGTAAAGATTGACACTAGAAAATATGCCATGTAGACGGGACAGAGCATACATCGTATGATATGCAGCATTAAATTAGTCTAGAGGATGGCTATGGGTTGCAATGTTAGGCACAATAGCTATTGGTTTGTCCACTAAAAGGCATCCATTCGATGGCTTTTGAGGTCACGGACCGGCGTGTAGGACGAGTGATAGTAACCAACACACCAGATATGAGATATTACCTGGCAGCTACTGATAGGTGGCGGGCTTAATTTATTCTTCATGTTAAGTTGAATCGATCTCAAACATAGCGAAGAAATCATGTAATAACCATCTATGTGTCTATCTCTGAATCAAATGTGGTCGAGATTATATATTTCATTCTGGCACCATCATGGGTGAAGGAACTTTCCAGTCGTTTTCGCATGTTATACTTATGAAGTCAGGTTGTAAAATGACGTGATCCTCACTGATTAAACATCATGAGGCAAAAATTGGCTAGTATTAATTTAACACGTCGAGTTTACCGGAATGCTTGCCATATATGTCAGCTGTAACATCAAGAGTGCTAATTGAAGATAATCATTTTATTGACATTGTATTGCTTGTTTAATCTGTTTGAAGGTCCTGAGCAATTCCCGGGAAATTTTCTATACTGCATGTCAAACAAAAGCCGACTCTATTCCAGCCCATCAGATAATTACACCTTTACTCTGTTACGTTGAAGGGCGCTCTTCAGCACAATATACAACCACGTAGTCTGTACCTCTGTGCGACCTTCTCAACTTAGTGATTCCCGATCAAACAAATGTTTCATTCTGTAACATTCCTTGTTCATTGATTTGAACATGGCTTAGCATTGGATTCAGAGCATCATTTACTTTCACATGTTACTCCAATAGGCACAATCCGACTTGAATTTCCTTCTTTGGTTTCAATTTGCTCCAGAAACCGTCCTAGAAAATCCTTATCTACCTGGCGAACCCCACTAGCCCGTTGTTCCTTTTGTATTTCTCTAGGTTAACAATTTCCTGATATACGCAATTGCTTCAACAGCATTACGTTCATATTACTACCAGGCCATGAGTTTGAAACAACGAAATTCGTCTGCCCCAGATTCAGAGGCCGCCCCTCCCAAGGCCACTATTGACCAGGATGAGCAGGACAAGAATAAACCGGAGGTCACATATGGAAAGACTCCTTCTGGAAAAAGTATGTAAACTTTCGGTACTTCAACAGTACTTTCGCAACGGCAATTTGGCACAACTTGCTTATATCAGTAATCCGCATCAGAATATCTCATGAAACTTACTTCGTTCCTCCCCCATTTTTGAATATAGTTTTCAAAGTCCCAGCCACTTCAGACATGCTTTCCACTTTGTTTGATCCTAATGTCGAAAAGTCGGCGTTTGATTACTTAACTCTGGGTGTTTTGTGTTTCCAAGCCCTTTTGTTTTTTATACTACCCAGTGGTTTCCGGAAATATTTTTTCCTTGTCATATTCCTTCTATGGCGCACTGCTTATAATCTTGGATTGGGCCTCTTGTTGAAAAACCAGAGTGACAAGCGAGGATTGGTATCACTAGCCCGCAAGAAGGGTATATTCGAGCCCAAGAAAGGTGGAAAAGCTTACCGTTGGCTAAAGAAAGAACTAACTTCCAAGATGGGCGATGATTACGATTTTGAGGTAAATTCTATGGTTACATCACTCTTTGAATGCTGTTATTAACATAAGTCATGCATCCCATCAAGTCTACTCCTATAGAATTCAATACCTGGCTCCTCTTCCGCCAAGTAGTAGATCTCATTCTAGTCAATGACTTTACTTCTTATCTCTGCTTTGCGTTGTCCTTCGTTCAAGGCGGTGAAAGCTATGGCCTTCTGTTCAATATCCTAAGATGGGTTGTCGGTGTATTTTTGATAGTCTTCAATCTCTGGGTAAAGATGGACGCTCACCGAGTTGTGAAAGACTTTGCATGGTGTATGTATTGATTTTTCCGCTCTCGACAACAGATTAATTTCTCTTGATGTTAACCTACAAATATTCATTAGACTGGGGCGACTTCTTCTTCCTGATTGAGCAATCTCTAACGTTCGACGGCGTGTTTGAAATGGCCCCACATCCAATGTATTCAGTAGGCTATATTGGCTTTTATGGGGCCGCATTGATGTCAGCAAGTTACACTGTCTTGTACATTAGTTTGCTGGCACATGCTGCTCAGTTTGCGTTTCTTCATTTTGTGGAAAACCCTCGTATGTTTTGGTTTCTGTTTATTCAACCTTGGATTGGAATCTAACCTCTTTTACCGTCGTAGACATCGATAAAATATATGGAACACCACGTCTACCTAAACGCGCCAGCCGGGCAGCAGCGGAGGCCACCAACAACAGTGATCTTAGCAAGTCTGTTGGGATCGATTTAGACCAATATGCGGCAAGAGACATCCACAATTCGTATTTCCGCCGTGACTTGATAGTTTTCAAAAACTTCGATCTCTTTCGTTCGACAGATCTGTTTATTGTCTTAATTATTCTTTACGGTGGCGTCTTCGTACCATTATTGGCCAATGGTGGCGAACGGGTGTTTACCTGGTTTTTAGTGGTTCAATGCTTTGCCTGGCGTTTGATCCACAATTATGTGCTAGGCGCCGTTTTGCATTTCCAGAGCACTTCAAAATTCTGGACCAAGCACTTCATCAAGTACGGCGGCACTAACAGGGATGCATTCGAGAGCTGGAAGAGGTATGTGTCGTGATTGAGGAGCTGCATTCCTGTCGGTGAACTGACCATCTTGTTTCTAGCATATATAACCTTTCTTTGAGCATGACTTATGTATCTTTCCTTGCAGTCGCGATCAAGATGTACAACTTACCAGTTGATTGGACATATGGTGCAGTATTGCTTCGTCATACCTTTGGTTTGCTATTGATTGCCCTGCATATCTGGGCCTCTGTATCCGTGTTCGAAGTGTTGGGGGATTTCGGTTGGTTCTATGGAGATTTCTTTATTGACGAATACCCCGCCACGCTTTGCTATACCGGAATCTATCGATTCTTGAATAACCCAGAGAAACTGATTGGTCATGCCGCTTTCTGGGGCATTACCTTGATGAGTAATAGCATGATAATTTATGGACTTGCCCTGTTTTCACATATTTCGAGCTTCTTGTTCCTGCAATATGTCGAAGCCCCTCATATGCGCAAATTATACGGAAACACCATACGCAAAGAGGCCGGACTTACCAGATCAGTCAAGACCGCCAAGTTTATTCCCAAGCCAATTAGAGAGAGACTGGAGGAAACTCCGGAAATTCAGATGATCGTCATGAATACTAGAGCAGCCGAGAAGATTGTCGAACGAGTTACAGAGTCTTTCGAGAAAGTAGCCGAAAAAGTGGTGGAAGAAACCGCTGGCATTGTTGACAAAGCGAAACCAAAGCTCCAAGAAATCATCTCTGAAACCAGAAGCTTGATCACACAGTCGCAAGTAAAGATAGTCGAGGCCAGATTAACATCAGAAAAGGCCCTTGAGCGCAAAGAGTCTTTGAAATATTCGCTGGCTATTCAGCCATCCTTGGTGTCAGAAGATCTTACCTTTTCCCTCGGAGAGCCTATCAAACTTTCTTGGTCGGCGCCAAGTGACCATGGAAAGGAGGATTGGATTGGAGTGTACAAGATTGGTGCCAACGCCTCGGACAATATTACCTCAATCCCATCCAAGGGTCGTTATCTGTACGTCACTAATGCTGATGATGAAGAAGAGAGCAGTGCAGAAGAGTCGATTAATACCAACCAGACTGCACCTAGCATGGTTTCTGGAGAGGTAGTATTTTCTGTGGATAAGTTGCCTTGGGAGGTTGGAACTTACGAATTCAGATACCATCATGATGGCAAGTATTCGGTATTGGCCATCACCAAGCCCTTCAAAATTACTGCCAGTACCTCAAGCCCAGAGCCTACCCCACAGGAAATCCAGAGTGCACTCTTCCCAGTTATTCAACGTTGCTTAGCCCTTGACCAGATTCATTTCCCAGAGCAACCAGAGGATGATTTCGACGGACTCAAAGAAGCCGATGCTAAAAAAATAGTATACGCCATCAACCTCATGTTTGGAGTGGAGTTCACTTGGCAGGTGGTTGAGATGGATGCCAATGTAAATAATCTTGCGAATAGAATATATCATGCCAGAAAGGTTCTAGTCCCTACACCTTCAAGAAATCAAGTGATCTAAAGTAACCAGGGCATCTGCTGAACATGTTGGTATCGATGTGAAGGCTTTATGGTTTGAAATCATATGTACCTCAACCTTTAATTTTTTTCATTACTTTCCCATCACACAATCCACTGAACTTGTTCTTTATACATGGAGCTTTTGATAGAATTTCATCAATCCCCAATCATCAATTACCGACGTTCCGACGGCTGAACTGGTTTATTTTCACTTCCTTTGTATTCTGATCCTTGACTATATTCCTGTCCAACAGATTGAAATTAAAAAAGTTGTAAACAAGCATCGACTATTTTCGACCATAAACTAAAATGCTATGGAAGCCAAACAAAATTAGTCTGATTGCTGCTGGCACCAGTAGCCTTTTTCAGCACGCAGATCGAGTAAAATACTGTGTCACGTGATTTCGGTTGTTTATGTTTATCCAACACCAATTTATTCCATTTGCCGTCTGGGCGAACTCATAAAACCACCGCTTCTCATAGAGGTTCGTTAATACTATCTCTGAAGATGTCTGCAAACCACTGTATCCCTCCACAAAACCCCTCTTCACTGGAGGGTGTGCTTAGGCTGGCCTCATCGTTTAATTTACAACTTCCAGAAATGGTAAAACCTACTTTACTAAGAATTCTTTCAATCTTGAGATCTTAATACACTTCCTAGGACAAACGCACAGAGGCAAACATTGCGGAAGATTCTTCGGTTACATTAGTTGATCACATCCAACACTCACTAGACCTCGAAAATGAAATCAATGAGGTACGGTCGTCTCTACAGTTGTGTTATTTATGCAGTCACTTATGTTACTGAACAGATTAGACATAAGATCATCGGCACCCAAAGATTTCACCAAGCCAGTGATATCCTTGGCTCGGAGGAGCTAGGTAAGTTCAGCTGTCTTCTAAACATCAACCTAACAGCCATACTAAGCGATGTAAAGGGAGGAAAGTGAATACGCTGGCATCTCTTCAAACCCACCTTGATCATATTATATCTGACCGACAAAGCCTCATGAAGCGCATCAAGGAGCCATACACCGGAGAATACATCATTCTCGAAGCGGAATACCAACAGTACATAACTCCTTAAGCTTTGCAACCTACTCAGCTACTCACCAAAGATCGTTTTCATCTAGAAAACTTACCGAGCTTATACCTGCCATCAATAAGACTGTCTCCTCCTTGCCTGAAAATTTACAAGATATCTTATGGATGGATCGCGCTGAATTAAGTGATTTGAAATTGGTAAAATCAATGCGTCATTCCGTCCGCTTCAAAATGGTTTATTGACAAGGTTGCATATAGGATGAGATCAACCAGAAGATTACCACACTTGCTGCCACCTATAGCAGTTACGCGGATTTACTAACCCAAATGCGCAGTACCTTTATTGAGTTTTCGGAGACCGCAACTTCGTAGTTATGTGATCTGCCCCATTGCTAGTGTAAATAAAAGAAGTTCAAACCAGTACCACTTGCGAAGTTGCCACCCGAAGATCAGCTACTAATCATTCCGAAGATTACCTTGGATTTGACCTATTTGAGCGATGCATAGTTACATGATCCAACATATTCCCTGGTTAGGTGTCTCGAGACGACGTAACTGGTCTTATTTGTCAGTTGATCGCTTTGTATCCTTAGGCGTATCGAATGCAGCATTGCCAGAAACGGGGTTGCAACAGAGGCACTTGCTCTGAGCATGTTCATGGTTACTCATCATAATAGAAGTGACAACTACTCTGGACCCTCATTGCACTTGCGTAATTCAACATGTACTTGAGATCAATGCCATACAATCACAATCAGTGGGCATATGTAACTATAGGCATCTCGTTGGTCACTTGAGGATTCAGCAGCCATCTTTGATAGGAATGATCATGTTATCAGTGCGAGAACACATCTACATAGATCTGATTAATCATCGATACAAATTGTCCATAGATTAGGCAGTTGACGAAATTCTTCAACCGATGAATGGATCTTCGAAAGACTAAGGCGCTTAATTGGCTCGGGTAACCAAGCATGGCTTTGCTTACCTCGATCCACACCTTTCCCTGTTCTATCAAAAATAGTGACTAGTAAATTTGGAATTTTCGTTGCCCGAAAGAAAAATCACTTGACCTTCACCCCTTGCCTATAACTTCATGTGCTAGCTCAGTCACATTCTTCGCCCTTTCTTTCGTTAGGACTCTTTTGACCCGTTGTATTATTTTTCCCAGTCAGAGATAGTTACCCTCCGCTAGAAGCTTCCCTTTTAGACTTCTCTCTGTATATCCCCGTTGCCTAAGCAAACAGCTCTACCCCTTTTTGAACCAATATTTCATAATGGCAACACGTCTCTCTTCAAGTCTCTCAGTTGCTAGAGATATCCCCTCAGTTAGAAGAGCTGAGCCTGGTACTCCGCTTCCCGCTGACTATAGCACGACTCCCCACGGCACGATTTTCTCAACCACCCCCGGTGGTGAGTGTGGCCTCTCTAGTTTGAATTCTACATCACGCTTACGACTTGGTACATGTTAGGCACTAAGATCATATACGACCGTAGCACACTCCTGCACTTGCGCAATTCTCCACTTGCTAGAACCCCGCCTACTAATCTCCCCTTTATCCCTGGAGTTACTCGCGCTTCTGTAGGCTCTACTGCTACTTCTCATCTTCAACACTCCTTCACCCCTGCCTCGCTTCTGGAAACCATGAAAGAAAAAAGTGATGCGGAGGAGGAAGAGGAGGAGAACTACAGAAAAGGTTAGAACTTGACAGTATGCGGATTTTGGCTTGTTCACCGTGGCTAACGTTTATCCCGGCTTCAGAGCACAAGGACACCGACATGTTCGATATGGAAATGGAATAGAGGCTTTCTCCACCCGACCATCCTCACTTTGAGTCTTGCTGCGCACCCAGGTAGTACCTTTCAACTCTGTTGTTTTCAAAGATTTCTACATAAAGTGAGTGGTCTAGATTTAATGGTTGGTACGGAACATTGCTATCTCCACCGAGTAAGTGACTCGCTAAAAACCCTGGATGTAATTAGCCGAGTAACAATATTGCTGATATGAACCCGGCTAATATCTCACATGTCGCAATCGCAATTTTCGATAGTTTAGTAATGGGTAGTAACGACGGACCAATCGAGTCGCTGGCCTCCGTCAATTCGAAATGACAATATCCGCAAGGATCTTGTTTATATCTTCAATGTTACATGGATCTAATCTACCCAGTGATACATTCTGAATATGAGAGATGCCAAGGCCATGTTAAACAAGCCCTTCTTGGGGAAATGGTCGCAATCTGGAATTATTTAGAAAGGAAGTTCTATAGAGATTCCAGTGGAACAACCATTTCCGAATGGCACCATTGGCTTATTTGTAAGAATCGCCTAATTACTCACATGATTGAGTGTACGTGGCCTTCATAAAGTCGGGGATGGGACAAGAAGCTTACACTGTTGAAGCAACTTATTATCTTACCCAGTTCATCGATGTCATCAAGAGGTCCTCTACCGGCGGGGTGGGAAGAAAGGGTCACCCCTGACGGAAAAACTTACTGTAATATCCCTTACACTTTGCAACTTTTCTTTAGGTATCCGCTAACTCATTCTCCATAGACATTGATCACAACCGTCAGATTACTACCTGGATTGACCCACGAGGCAGCTCAGCTGATCCTTCTCCACCTCCGTACGGTTTCCCTAATCAGCAACCTAATGCAAGCCCTTATCCGCCCTCAGGCAACCCTTCTATGCCGATGCCTATGCACGAGCAGCCCACTATGCCCAATAGCTATTCCACCCCGACGCCGCCACCGCTACAGCAGCAACATAGCCCCGATTATGGTACTCGAGCTTATCCTGGTGGCCCTGGACCCGCTCCTCCTCAAGTACACTCACCCTACAACAATCAAATGATTGGCCCACCACCCAGCATGCCACCATATGGCTCCCAAGCACCAACACCTTCATACTATCCTGCACCAACCAACTATCCATACCACACCCAGCAACCCCCCTCAGCTTATTACCCTCCACCACAGAATACCGGTTACTCGAACGAGGTCCAGCGGAGCGGTTATCCTGGATATGCTCCCTACAGTCAACCACCACCAGTGATGCAACATACTACCGTGATTCCCGCAAATAACGACAAGAAATTCTCCGGGAAGCAGATGGCTGGTGGGGTTGCGGGCGGAGCCATAGCTGGATTGGGCGCCGGTTACTTGATGGGATCAATACTTTCACCAGGCCATAGTCACTATGGTGGGGGCGGCGGTGGCGGTGGTATGTATGGAGGAGACACAGTGATCATCAACGAGAACAACACGTACATCACGAACGAAACCACCACCACCAACACCACAATTAATGAAACAAACAATACCTACAACGACAACTCATACAATGACAACTCGTACAATGATGACTCCTACAATGGCGGCGATTCGTATGATTTCGGTGGGGATGATGGCGGTGATTATGGTGGCGACTACTAGTTAGAGGCTTGATTGCAGACATATACAAAACCTTCCTCCTAATTAAACATTTCCTTGAACTCAATCCACTTAAACCAACCCGAAGTCGTTATATTTGGTAATCATCGCCCAGCATAGAACTTCCATATATATATATATATAAAAAGACTCGCTCTCTAAGGATATATTACCACATACACTATCATCATTGTTAATCTTCAATTAGCTCCTCCCTCTGGAACCCTTGGGCCAATTTACATATTAGGCGATGGATTCGCTCGCGTTTTTGGCTAATCTCGCATTGTGAGAACCAAGCGTCCTCATCATCCACCTGATTCTGATGATATGCAGCTATTCAGTGATGATTGCTATCGTCAAGGAGAGCAAGGACTAACCTCTACAAGCTCCAGGTATCTCGTTGGATTGCTAAGAAATGTTTCTACATATTGCAGTAGATACACTCCACAATCACAATGATTGGTTTGACGAGGGACCTACAGATTTCATGAGTTGGTAAGTATTGTCCACCATATGGTCTATAGCATTGAATTTCTCCATGAACTTGCCTTTGCATAGATGCCCTCTGCTGGCTGTCTGATTCTGCGTTTCTTTTTTTCCTTTGCTTCGTTTAGCAAGTATGTGTTGAGAACTGCGAACACATTTGCATGTCGCGAATTGAGCGAATCGAAGATAATAATCCTGGAGCTAGAGAACGATGGAATGAGTGCAAAGACCGAGGGTTTCATCTAAAATTGGGTCAAACCTTCTTGGATGGCTGGGCATTTGATCATTATCCGGATGAGGACCATCAAGTAAAAGCTCTGGAAAGCATATGAGCGCCAAGTACCAATGTAGACTTGAGACCCGGTGAAGAGCAGTTAGCCTTTTGGGTCATCAGAAAGAAATTCATATACCATGGGTACTTTTCATTGATCGGTACGAATATGAAATCTTTCTCGAAAAGGTCAGTCTTGGATGTCCATTTCTTGATCTCCTCGTAGATATTCCTATCAATCATAGTTGAGTCTCTGCTTTACAGGCGTGTCTATCCTAACCAACCTGGTCCTTCGAGTAAGACGATGGTAAAAAAACGGGTTGAAGAAATGTATTTTCGCCGATAGTCGATTATTGCTCTCCACAAGCTGATCGTACAAGTACCTTAATATGACTTTTTGATTAGCGTCCATAGCTAATGCGTCCATTTCATCACAGTTTACCTCATGTAAAACTCAATAAGTGTATCGTTGAAGAATTCCCCCTTTGTAAGCCGAGAAAGGTCATCCTTTGTTATTGCCAGGGAATTGGTGTGATTTAAAGGATAATGCAAGAGACTTGAGTGTAACTGATTAGGGACTGTTGTTTGATGAAACAATATGTGTCGTCCATACTCTGAAGTCTGATCATTTCGCACAAGTTTAGTAGGCCTATATATATCACACAACAACGTAGGCATGGTTAAGTGTGCTGTTTCATACTTTTGCAATGATCTATACCGTACACAGAGCAGTTGATTGCCTCATCGCATAGTGTGTCACGTTGCAATTTTCTAGCATACAATGGGAGTCAACACTTCTTGAGGAGCTTGTTTACCATTCGGACATACGTACGATAGTGTGCTGCATGTAAACTGAGAGAATTTTTCAAAATCGCCAATCAATTCGTCAAGGGGATCTCTGCAACAACAAAGGATTTGGGTTTTGGTTGCCAGCGGGTCTTCCAGATAAAGTATATCTTGAGTATTTATGTCGACAGCCTTGAATCAAGCATATCGCTGTACCTTCATTGAAATAGTTCGACACTTCATGATCTTTCAAGCGAGACTTGATTTCAAATACCAAAAAATACGGAGTGGCTTGGTTATGGAACTTCAAACACCGAGTGAGATACATTAATGGTCTGGCCTTTAATAATAAATAAACTCACCTTCAAAGAATTCACTTGATTCAGAGGAATGGCAATAAGCTCGGAGCAATTACGGTACAGATTTATATGCTGCTCATCGTAACTAAGTAGGAGACGACTTGACAGACCATCATAATGCCTACATCCTATAACAAGGCTATGAAGACCTACACCAGGTCTCCGAGGACAAGGTACATGTTGTACATTTCCCTCAACCTCCATATCAAAATACAGGGCCGAGCGACATAGTGAGCATCTGTCGGAGTCTGCGGCTAATGAATTACATCTGACAAAAACATACCTTGGAAGACATGGTATCGCATGTGTTCCTTTCCTCCAGTAAATTCAGGTTGTGGTCACATTCTTGATTTACTGTTCTACTCAAGTTTTCAGAAAGCTGGTAAAATATACATCCATTAGTCAACATCAAATCGCAGGTGCTTATGTGCGTTTGCATACTTCTGAAGACCTGCTTTTGCACTTATCTGTGTGGATTTAAGCTGTTAACTGATTGAATGTGATAAGGTCCTCAAGGACTTCGAGTAGGAATTATACCTCGGGTCTCCTCTATAAAGCTATGCTCAGCCAAAATCTCTTCGGTTCAATTAATGAATATCGAGACTGCATGGAAAACATAGGTTTTATCGGTTTTAACTTTACCAAGCTCATCTTCGTCACTGATCCATACACAAGGAGGATCTGGTTTACTGACTCGCTGAGTCTAGTGTTGAATAAGGATTAGTACATTTTCTTGGGTAAATTGGCCACAACAATTCGTATACCGAAGATATAGTGCTGTGTTGTTTGGGCTTGACTGAAGAACATAAGGACACTAGTGGCTTAGATCTCTTGGACAATACTTTTGCAGAATCCTTTGTCCGATTTAGGTGTGAAGTTGGGTCTACTACCTCAATTAGCATTTTCCCCCGCAAGCAATTATCTTCACTATCTTACTTCGAGGCTTCATATTAAGGGCGAGGCGTATACGGCCTTAAGGGCACGGGTTATCGGTCCGGACAATAAGTAAGAAATATGCATAGCATCAATATAAATACCTGGTTCTACTCTAGCTCTATTGACTTTGGTCAACGCTTTATTGTCACTACTGTCTCGAAGGACAGTCATTTTGTCTTTGCCCCGCATAAGTAAACTGATTATGGAGTCTAGAATTAACAAAAACTCATTTAATACCGGTAGTAACTAAATTACCCTCTTGTGTGTAGTATAATAGACTGCTTGGAGCAGTAGGATGAAGATTTTTCCCGGAGGCGAACTACTGCACAAGTATCAATCGGTTGAAAGTAGAGTCTGAATGTTCGTATGTACCAGCTTGGATAAACTCCGGTTGACATCACCATATACTTTGAGCTAAATGAAATGAATCAATGATATTGGATTAATTTACCCAATATTTAATTCTAATTCCCAAACTCCGAATTCACTATATGTATTCTTCCAATTTGATACACAATCACCATGGAAAGTGCGCTCTGCTTAATATTTCCGTACCGGATGCAATAGGCTACTAGCGTGCACCGCTGTACATCCTGTACGGCAACGATACTATTCATCTGTACCAGCTATGAAATGCACTGTAACTAATATGAGTCAAAATACACTGGAACAATTCGTAGTAAGGCTTTACTTGCAATTAGTACACTCGTTAGTATGAAAATGGTTTTCGAGCACTCGTATATGGAAGAATATCATCTAGGGTTTGATAAATGAAACGAATTCAAAAATAAACCTAATTTCCTAGACCTTTCTAGCTTGAATCTATTTACAACCAGCCCGCTATAGATTACACCATTAAAATAGCAAGATTTGATCAGTATCTACGGCCCCTCATATCTATCCATATTAGCATTTAGTTTACAAATATATATGTAAGGTGTATCGTGGGATTACTCTGCAGCGCCCAGATTGGCATATCAGGAGACATCTCGTCGATCCTGATGTAATGCATTAATAACTCCATTTTCATGAATGAGCGACACGATGCATACCTCATAACGCCTACTGGTTCGCTCAAGGTAACTAGAAGGCTCCCGTACAAAGCTTGCATCCTGAAAACTCTAATTAGATACAGGAACATCTATGGGATTATACATTAAGTGGTTACCCCGAGTGCAGATTTTGGTATCTCGTACTCTGAATGAGCTTTAGAGTAGCTTGGTGGTGTAGTAAACGAGTGTTTCATATCGTGAATCGACTGCAGGTATGGCGAATTAATCGTGTGTACTATATGCACTGTTGTTCGTAGGTACCATACCTTGCGATATTGGAGTGTATCTCTGGGTGATCCATAGGAGAGTTTCATGTCATGTAACGACTAGGCATGATGAATGATCAATAACCGCACAACTGCACGGGGAGTTTCATATATTTACCCTTCTGTAATGTAGGGAATCCTTAGGAGACGGAGGTGAAGATTGAGTGGTACCGAAGTTGGCCAACTTCCTTCGTAATCGCGCGATTTCTACATCTTTGTTTTCCAGATCCTATATCGGGTTTAATTAATAATGCATAGTATTGCGTTTGGTGAGCAAATGGTACCTGTTCCAGCAGAAATATGTTGTCCATGTATTTATCATGTAGATCTCGCTCTATAGCCTTCACTTTGGATTCAGCAGTCATACGGTTAATGGCTTCTTGAGCGACCTGCGATTTTAAGGTTTTTGACCGTGAGGCATTTTCCTCTACTTGACTTCTGAGGTATTGTAGCTCTGTAAGCATATCAGCTACGGTGGGATTTTTCGAATAGAGATTGGCCATGGCCACTGAGAGCTCCTACAAAGAATTAGTAAAAATCACGCTGATGTGTTGCTATGGATGTTACCTCTTCGAGTCTCAATATTTCTTTTCTATACGAACGTTCAGCTTCAGTATTACCGCGCTCGTTATTATCCAGCTGTTCTTCCAGTTCATGAACGTGACCAGACAATAGTTGCGATAGATTCTCAGCCTCAATTAACTTCTGCCTCAACTACATGTCCAATTAGTAACGTTTCATGGCAATCCTAACCGAATAAACATACCGCATGAATCTCACTATCCGATTCTCTGATTTGATTTTCAGTCTTGATATATGAAAGTTTGTACTGAATGACTTGCATGTTCAGCTCAGCTATCTGGTCCTTGTATATCTCACAATTCTTTTCAAATATATCCAGTATTAGGTTGCAAGCTTACCACGTTCATTGCGAAGTGACATACCTTTCTATATTTGCAATGAGCATAATGTTCGACATCTGCATCCTTGGAACCAAATGTAGAACCCTCTTGTGAGCCTGTTTCAGGCGTGAATATGTGGCCAGATGATGGACGGTTTCGTGAATTTTCCATTTGCTCGCGTTCAATCTGAACTTTCGCTATCCATTTTTCTTGAGCTGATAATTGGTGTTGAACCTCGGTTAACTTTTGACGGCATCTTTCCAACTCCTCCAACGCGTTATCTCGCATTTCACGCAGCGCCACCACCTCCTCTTTAGTAGCTGGCGTATTATTTATGAGCGCTGAGTGTTGCTCCTTTAAGATCATGAAGTCTTCCTCGATCTGCATTTTTAATGCAAGAGCGTCGCTAACCCTATTGTCGGTGGATTCTTTATATTCATCAAAATTACGTTGCAACATATCAAAATCAGCACGTATTTGTTGCAACTCCTCCTGAGAACTTTGAAGCTCGGCGTTACTGTTACTGAGTCGCTCTCTCAGAATACCCAACTCTCGTCGAAGTGCCTTTTCCTCACGAAGGGCTAGGTTGTATTGACTTTGCTCTTCTTCCGACATTCCATGCTGAAGTGGACAAGGCTTTCTAACCTTTTCTCGAAGAATGGCTATCTCCTCCTGTGCTTCTTTGAAAAGTTTAGACTGCTTTTTCTGCTCATTATTTAAATCGTTAATCAACTCTTTATCGGCGTAGTACTGTATTTGGGAATAAGAAGATAAGTATTGTGGTGGGAACCAAACGTTTCGTAAAAACAGTAACAACCTCCTTCATAAGCTCCCTAACGTTATCTGCTCTAGAGCGAAACAATTGCTCCTGCATGACCAAATTACGAAGCTCCAGGTCGTAATTCTTTTTTTGAAGATTAGTGCATTCCTAAGAGTAGCGCGAAGGCAACCGTTAGTCAGGAAACAAGAATAACATCATAGTCTTTGAGTAGGGTACTTTTATGAGGCGGTCCCAGGACCATTCTTTTTGAGAGAAATGGTTATATTCGTTGAAGCTCCTTTGCTCCCTTTTTACCCGTTGCTTATCATTATCCCAGCTTTCGTAAAGTGGGTCTGGTGAACCCGGTGGACTGAGATCCTCGGGTTTAAAATTCTCCAGATTAACCTGAACGATTGGCTCGCCCTCCCATTCATTGAAACCCATGTCTGTATTGTTGAATTGTAAGGGAGAAACACAGTGAATGCTATATTAGAGCTGCTTAAGAAGGAAAGGAAATATCAGACAAGGTGGTATGGAGTGGTCAAAAGGAAATTAATACGCGTCACGTCGCGAAGTATGGAAAAAGAGTCAAAGAACGGAAAAAAACGAGTATGTTACAGGTTTCACGAAAAAAACGCTGTTATATAAGAAATGATGATTTCATAGGGAAAGTGGTAAACAATTCAAATCAATCAATTGATGCAATGTATTATATGTGGACATTCGAATGGGATTCTATTTGCTCTAGTTATGTTGATCAGATGAATGGATTCGCTTCAATGACATCTCAATCCACAGATTGGATCTTAGGCTAACTGCCCGTGCTGTTGAATATTCTATGCAGTCATGTACACATAAAAGCCGCCGCATATTTCCACGTTTCCTTTGCTGAATCAAGAAGATTATTAGATGCTGATTGTTTTCACCATTGTTTTCTCTGGCTCAGATGATTTGGCTTTTCTCAGATTGTGGCTAGGGATGAGTGGCTCCGAGGAAATGGGGTCGGTATATAGAATTGACAATGTATTGGATATTGCAGTGTTTGCACAAACCAAGCATTGTCGACCCTAGAATTCACCGAATTGTCAAAACCCCCCTCTACAGTAATCTTTTCGCTGATGGTGCTACTACATACGATCCAAGCAGTGATGTGCCATCATGTGGAAGTCTGATAAATCTGCCTGAAATGTATCTCAGATGCCATGATGGGCTGGTATTCATGTGAGGTGCAACATGTATATGGCCGGGTTGCGCTAATTGAAAGTGGCCGATATACCAGCGAGGACATCGGGCGTGAAAAGTTTGTGGCGGCTCTTCATCTTGCTAGGCAGAGTGCGGTGGATGGCTAGGATGACACATACACGATATCATGGCTATAGTAACCTCTCGAACTGCTCGACCTCCATGCCCAATGGCGAGCTTCACCATTTCTATTTTGTAAGGGAGCACCCATAATAGTATATTTGATGAATCATGACGAACAATCATATGACAGAATTTTTGCCTCGGAGATGGTGGATCCATTTCCTAGCCAATCTAATGACCCATTCACCGTTTGTGGATTTGTCATTCGACTACCACATTGTATATATAGTACCCCTTTAAAGTCAAACAATACGGCATTTCCCATGGGACTTTGTTGATTGTTGTTGGTCATTCTAATTAAAATCACCGCAGGCAAGAGCTCCTGATCATTAGGTGTTCCAACTCCACTTCCTCGGATTATGGATTTTAGAAATATTGCAACGCAGCCACGGCCGAACGCAAGCGATTAGTGTGCCATTCAATACCCTGTCATTATCATCACGGCATGATTCGATCCTTAATTCCCACCAATGATGGTATTGCTTCTTACAGAGAGGCTCAGGGTTCCCTGGTAAGCTTCAAGGAGCAAGTACAAGGGGACTGAGGAGCGGTGATGTAGCACTGTATCATGGCTCAAAATACTAATAGCAAGAGCTGATACAGATCGCTCAATATTGTGGTATACATTCCGAGTTGATGCGATTGTTATGAGGATAGCACAGTACATCCCCAGTAGTATTCAACCAATCGCACTCGTATCTAGACCGATTGAAGCCGGTTGAGTGAGTTTCAGGAAGAATCACAATTTGGTTGATAAACGTATCAACTATTCAACATCAAACTGCCCCCGCAATACTTCTCTGAGATTAATTCCAGAAAAGAGTTATCATCAAACCACCAGCACCACCCAAGGTCTTACTCCCTACTCGAGCCTAATCATTGACTTCGGAGCAATAGATGTTGCTCAATATAGTGTATCATCCGAGTGCCACTAAATAGGCATATCTAATTTTGTACTGATAGAAATTTGGAGCTTCTTTATTCTCCTACTCCTAGGGTCATTTGTATTACTGTATACACTGCATGTCACATGAATGCCAATATTTAGTCTAATCGTTGCTAGAAATCCATACATTGGTACGCAGAGGCTGGAATATATCATAAGATGATACCACGTTAGCTCTAAATTGTGTTCACGTTCACATAGGTCAGAGAGAGTCTGAACGTTTGTCCTTCGTTGGTTTACATTTAGGGAGACGGAAGACTGCTTTGATTACTGACCAATACTTTCATGACCTAAATGGGTTAAATAGTGGGTACAAGTATATATATATAAAATAGGTAACCTATCGTATGGAATGCACAGAGAGCTGGTGATCGCAGCTGAGAATTGTGATGTTTCCATTATTGAAGTGTAGTGCAACCATGGGTTCAGACCATAGGCATAGTGCTTCCTTTCTTTAATAGATTTGGCACGCTCCTAGAATAACATTAGGTCCATTTCAAAGGGTCCACAAATCCCGTGCTTCATATGATCAACTAAAGGATACAACGAGCTGATCAATTTAGCTATGGGAGTGATATATGCCTTCAGGCTAACTCTCATCCATGACTCATTCGTCATTTGCACAATTTGAAAACATCACACAACAGCGTGTGATGTAGCCAAATATTGCTTGATTTGTGAGGTCAAATGGGTATTACGGGACTTTGGCTAAACCTGTTTGTGCCCTAGTATTGCTCTGGCTCAGCAGTGCTGAAAGTAACCACAGTTTAGACCTATTGTGTACTCCCTAAGCCACCTAATGTGAATATGGGCAGGGTTGATATGCATGATCCAGTAGTTGGTCAAACAATCCGTCGAACTGGATTATCCCCGCTTTAGAACAAATAGAAGACCAGAGTCCACAACACATCTAAAACATATGTGCTGCCTGATTGTGCATATTTGACTGGCGGTTGTACAAAGCTCATCTGATTATTGCGTGTTCAAATTGGATGCCTACCGGACCAATCTACCACTGCATCTATTGTATGCAAATGGGTTCATGCCATTTTCCTCTGCCCGTCAATGAAATCTCGTGAAGGAAGCTCAATATCTTCTTGAATTGGCAGGTAAATTAAAAATCCTCATGAATATATCCGGGCTGATTACAATTACAATAGGATGGCAACCGATTGTCAGAATGCAGTCAGATTCAATTCTTTGGCAGTGGCTAATATTGGTAACCATCACGGTTCGATTCAATGATGCGGATTATGTGAGAGCAGAATCGCGATAGATTCAGGTGCCTCTGTGCTCATTCAATGCGGCATTCGCCTAAAAGAATCACGAATCGATGGAAAGAATCAACAGCATACATTGATGCTTCCATTCAAGGAAACGAATCCTGTCGAGCTCAAAGATCTGACTAGTCTCGTGGAAGTTTCGCAAGAATCACTTTCCTTTTCTGTCCATTCGAGATTTCTCATCCCAACCATTTGGGGATGATGATTATATATAAAATACTCACCATACATTTCCCCGAATTGATTCCTAGAGTTTTTTTTGATAAACTATAATCCTTGCTATAAATTATTGTAGAGCTTTGCTCGTACATTGTCCTCTTCTAGAGCTCACCTCCTTACCACTCTCTACTTTGGTACATATCGTTGGAAGATTCCGTTGTTGCGGTTTCTGTTAGCAGTCGTTAATCCTGATAACCGTATCTTCTATTTTTTGTTCTCAAGATAATGAATTATGACTTTGGATCGTCCCTCCCTGTACAAAATTACTACACATGGTTTCGTGATTCGTTCTTCATAAGCACCGACCCTCGTCGTTTGGATCTGAATTTCATTTACAACCTTGTCGTCAAATCCAACTCCAACAACACAGCTCTGGCTTTTCAAGATTTCAAACGGGTGCTTGAGCACTCTCTGTGCTTTGGCCTCTATATAATTGTTCCCAATTCCTCTCCTAGCAAAACCAGCCCTCACTCCGCCTATGCAGCACGCCAGATTGGGTTTGCTCGAGTCGTAACCGACCATGTGCGGTTAGCATATCTGTGTAATCTGAGCATCCTTGACGAGTATATTGGTTTACATGAATGGATGTTTGACTGTGTTCTAAGCTTCCCGGAAGTGCCCAAGGTGAAATGGATTGTTCGAACCACTGATCTGAATCATCCTGTTGCCACTTTTGCGCCATTGACACCACCTCCCGGTGACGAGGCCACGCCCCGTAAGCACAAATCCGAAGCACCCCATGACGAAGTATACACTCGAAAGCGGAGAACTTTGGGGGATTGCACATTACCACCCTTGGGAACATGTCTGTAAAGCGCCCAGTGTTTTTTATCGACTATTCGTTGTACTCTACCTTCCTTTATATATAGAACAATCACACAAAAACACCTTTCCCTAATATCCGCATCACATACTAGCACACACACGTCAAACATACAATCTTCTACTTGGGTTTTGCCTGTATTTTAATATCTTATTGTGTCTTGAACGCTACAAGTGTTCAAAATCAAAAGCCAATTTTGCTCCCGGTGTCGTTTCCGAACATTTCTATATAAACAAAATGTGTAATATATGGCTTTTATAAATTTGGTGTAATCCAGTCCAAGTATTATTCAACCATCTTCCCAATACACCAGTACCCCACTTCAATTCCACAACCATAGAATATCTGAGGATTTTGCCCATACTGATGTTTCCCCATGTGTGGAAGTAGAGGATTAGCTGTGACAGCCAATGAAATTACTCTCTATTGCCACATAGTTCGCTATCGGTGAAAATTTTGTATGGTACGTGCCTATTCTGCCCCCCTGTGGATTGGTTTCATGTCCAAGACTTCACACCCACATCACTGCTCACTTCATGGTGATGAGGCTTCACCTATCACGTGTTGTCAACAGAGTTCTTTCAATGTCATGTAGGTGCCGTTTTCCCACGTGATCCCAAGTATGGTTTCACAAGTAGTCGGAGGTAGCATGTTACTCAAGATTCGTGTGAAGTATTGTGCGAACGTAAACCCAATAGTGAGTCAGACTAGCTGGTACTGTGTCGGAGTGCCAGATCAGCTTGTACAAGTCTCAGCAGCTCAGGGGAAAAGATAGTGAGGTCAGGGTAAATTTACCACAATCCTGGATCGTGTGGATCATCGGGAATTGGAAAGTAACGTCAATTACTATTGCTACATGGGAGGTTTATTTGATTTTGACGGCACCCAAGTGTTCCCACTCCTTGGCACGTAGAACAAATTTCTGTATTTTCCCAGTGCTTGTTTTGGGAAAATCTTGGACCACCTCAACTTTAGCGGGACACTTGTAGCCAGCCATGAATTTTTTACAAAATGCTATGACTTCTTCCTCGGTCACTTGAGCTCCTTCTCGAATACGAATAAATGCCTTGGGCCTTTCTCCCCACTGTTCATCTGGTATGGCGACTACGGCAACCTCAAGTACTGCAGGGTGCTCATTAATGATCTGCTCCACTTCGATGGTGGAGATGTTTTCACCACCACTTATGATTATATCTTTCTTCCTATCTCGTAGCTCAATATACCCGTCTGGATGGCGAACTGCAATATCCCCAGAATGGAACCAGCCTCCTTTGAACGCTTCCTCGGTGGACTTGGGATCATTGAAGTACCCCTTCATAACCATAGTGCCTCGCATTACAACCTCTCCCAAGGTTTTACCGTCAAATGGAACATCTTCCATTTTTGAATTGACCACTCTCGTTTCTTCGGTGACAAAATAATTATGGCCTTGTCGTGCCAACAGCCTGGCTTGCTCATGCTCAGGAAGTGCTTCCCATTCTGGTTTCCAACGAGATACAAGTGAAGGGCCGTAAGTTTCTGTTAAGCCATAGGTATGTACGGGTATAAGGTTCAATCGCTTCATGCTAGCGATAAGATTTGGTGAAGGCGATGAGCCTGCTACGGTTACTTTAACTGGTTTGGGCAATCTATGCGCAGAGGGATGATTCGCTATCGATATCTGAACGGTTGGCGCTCCGTTGTAATGCGTTATCTTGTCTTTCAACAGAATTTTCCAGATGTAGCCGTAGTCCATTTTTCTGACCATAACGTTGGTCCCACCGACTGCGATCATTGCCCAGGGAAATGTCCAACCGTTGCAATGGAAAAGAGGCAAGGTCCACATCATTACCGATTCGGAATTCAACTCAGCTTCTAGTGAGTTGCCTAATGCGCTGACATAGGCCCCACGATAAGTAAACATGACTCCCTTGGGGCGACCTGTAGTGCCGCTTGTATAGCAAATGCTAATAGTATCATCCTCATTGCCAATTAAATCCAACTCTTCCCAACCACGATTCAACGTATTTCCATTGGCTAGGAATCGCTCATAGGGATCATCTTGACGACCACTGCTGTCAACTCGGATGATTTTCAATTTCCCTTCCAGATGGGATACCAAGGAGTAGCAATCGCAATCCACGAAGAGAATCTTACTGCCGGAATGTTCCAATATATATTCGATCTCGCTAGACTTCAAACGGTAATTGATAGCTACTAGAATGGCTCTTAGACATGGTATCCCGAAGTGGCCTTCAAACAATGCAGGAACATTGGGTGATAGATAAGCCACCCTATCGCCGGCTTGAATTCCTTCGTGGCGTAGAGCATAAGCCAGATTGTGAACTCTCTCAAGGAGCTCTGTGTATGTGTAGGTCAGCTCGTCCATCTTGACGGCAATCTTGTTTGAGAATACGTTAGCGCTGCGCTGAAGAAAGTAGACTGGATTTAGTTGGGTTTTGTTGACGTATGATTGCTTGTTCCAGGGTATCACTGAAGATGGAAGGGTATTTAGATCCATGAACATCGACCAAGTACGTGATTGAACCTACCATTGCTGGATGTATTAGGTATCGCAGGTCTTCTCATGGAGGCCCCTAGAGTTTTGGTCAGGTTTTCAAGGCGACCATATGCAACAGATGTTTGGTTGTTCACACTCGAACTTCCGGACATTATTGGGTATGTATTAGAGAGAATAGGAAAAGAGCGATCTACGAAATGTAAACCTGTTCGAAGGGAAAATAAGGTCGGATGGAGCAGTCTTATAGGGAAGCCATTCTTTTTAAACTGAACATGCTAAACAGTCAATGCGATGTGTGGACATTCAAGGAATAGAGTCTGAAATCTCGTGATTCAATCACCAATTGCTGAAATCCTCACATTGAACCGGTGTTCAAACAAGTATAATGGGGCAAAAGAATAGCCATGGAATAGGCCAGGTTTTAGATCTTCCAATGTTGTAGCCTTCTACCCCACCTATATTGTAATGGTGTTTCTTGGTTGTGTCAATGTAATGCATTCTTTTTCTCCCACACATGTTTGACCATTTAGTGTATCTGGGTTTTTGCACACATAAGATCACTCGTTGGTTTGACTCCAGGGATCCTTGGAACACAACCAAGCCACAAGCCATGGTATCCCATGTTGTGGGATATGAGGTTATGCTGCTCAGGGCATTTTTTGTGTAGCTGATTCTTATTTGGAGTCATGGGGTTCACCAATTGTGAATTGGCTCTTACGTGTTCAGTATTTTATGTTGCTGACGTAACAGTCAGGGAAATATAATCAACTTTATAGTCATCAGATCAACATAGCATATGAATATGCTTCATAGGGTATGATTAGACTAATCACAACATAGATCGAAAGGAGCTTGCGCCAAAATGCAAATATTGGATAAATATATATTTAGCAGTCACTGCACTTATTATAAACCAAATTAATGGAGGATGATTCACCAGACTTCAGCACTGCCCTACTCTCCAATGAACAAGGTGAGATTCTATGGATGACACAGGGCGAGCTGTGAACATTTAAGCTTAGCAAGCGGTGGACCAACTCTCTGACGAGGTTTCTTTCGTAGTATCATGTACCTCACTTACCCTGATATTATATTAAGTGCTGGAAAGTTACTAAAGCATTACAGAGTTAATATAAACGCTTAGCACATCTATCATTTAATATCTCCCCAAGACATTGAGTATCTGAACTTCCGAAGCTTTCATGGCTCCGAGCATCACCATAAGTGTCCAAGAATATCCAAACCATGGAAGGGCCAAAGGTTTTTTCAAAACTGACCACAATACTTTTACCCACCTTTTGAGGGAAGCATCTAAATGAGAAACTCACCCTTCAGTCAACCTTTTCAACAATAGCCACAATATTGATCAGGGTACTCCTCATGAGCGCATTCCTCCGACACGGTTTTATACAACATGCATAGCCAGCTCTTATCTATCCATACTACCTATCACATTAATCCTCAAGTATTTTTGCTGCCAAGTTGTAAATATCCTATTGATGGTGATGTGAAGTATTATAGGGTAGATAGGCCTGGATGTTGGTTTTCTTGCTCTATCAAATGACATCGGAGAAACAACGCCGAGAAAAAGAGAAAAGCAATATGTAGCAATGCTACTGACACACAGGCCCGAATATTTTGAAAGGTAAATGTTGCACCTGACGATCGTTTCCAAATGATATTTTGACTTGCTAAACACTCCAGTATACTTGATTGATCACTACGGAGATTCAACATTGACGATTAGCATCATGCAATATAAACCTCAATTCTGGCTTCATATTTCGTATTTATTTCGTTTCGTGGGTAGTCATAGATACAATGAGTCTATTTGAAAAGAATCAAGTGTTGTGATATATATTTAAATCTAGGGTTATTCATTTCCATTCGCACCTCACCTAAACATAGAGACCATTGTCTGATAAACAGTCTGGGACGGTAACCACTTTGTATCCAGCATCTCGGACTTTGTTGAGAATGCCTGGGACAGCATCCACAGTAGGCTTGTGGATATCATGTTGAAGTGAAATGAAGTTGCCATTTCTCTTATTACTAACCGCATTGTAGGTATCAATGGTTTTCTGGGTACTTAGGGTCTGCCAGTCCAATGTATCAAGGTTCCAGTAGATGACCTTATAACCAAGTCTCCTAAGTATAGCCAAAACTTTATCGTTGCATTCTCCGTACGGGCATCGCATATACCTAGGGCGCTTCCCTATGGCCTTATTGATGGCGTCAGAAGTACGAGTCATTTCCTGAATGACCCCGTTCTCATCCAATTCATTCAGATTGGCATGAGAGTAGGTATGGGATGCGATATGATGGCCATCGTTGTACATCCTTCGTACGACATCTGGATATTTTTCAACGTCTAAAATGGTGTTAATTGATTTTGCACCAACTGGTAGTATGTACCACCTCACTTACTTTGTCCAACCAAGAAGAAAGTCACTCTTGTTCCCTTGAGCTTTTCCAAAAGCTCCATAGTGAAGCTGCCTGGCCCATCGTCAAACGTGACTGCTACTACGTTGTTGACATTGCACTGGCTGATTTGCACACCGAGAGGTGGAGCACGCTTGGAGAAGGTGGCGGCAGTCACTTGTGACGAAGCGAGAAGCAAAGAAACAAGAGCAACGGAAGCAGTACCTAAGAAACGCATGTTGATATGGTATATAGTTCAACAAGAAAAGTTTGGTGGATATATTATGTTCCAATAGAGGGTAGTTGATCATTTCTCAGAGAAAGCACTTGCAATATATACTTTTTTCTACCAGCAGTACGCACTTTTCATGTCTATTTGGCGATGTTGATCCACAGGCAGGTAAAGTATTTTGAAGTATCACTTGCATGATCGAAAACATGCACAAATAGACCACAGCAAACACTAGATTGCTCTAGTATATCAGCTTATTGTTGATCAACTGGCACGCACTTAGATCTCCAATTTTCTATAGCAGTTTATTGATGTACGATGATCATGTCATAAGGGTGAAAACACGCATTGAAACTGATGGAGCCATTGAACTTGCAACTCTGATACAACAGTATTTAGCTTGTTTGCACACTATTATTGCACATGCTTCACTAGAGAAACTACTTACGGATTGCGAATCGAAGGGCATAAGTAAGGATATACAAGATACATGTTGGGAAGAAAAAACGTCCTGGTTTCAATATATATGGCCATGAAATCTACGACTGAATAATCCGACTTCCATAGAGTCGATTCCCAAATCTAAGGTAGTCTACCTTTTCAACCAACTTCACAGGTCCAATGAAAAGTGCTTCACTTTAAAGAGCTCCATCCACTCACAATGCGAGGGGCCCAAGCCTTCACACTTCTCCCAAGATTCATGAATATCAAGGGAACATTCAGGTAGTTGGGATATCTAATGTAAGGTCATGTAGTAATTGTGCACGTAAACGAGGCTCTACGAATAGTATGAAGTTGGGTTATAGACCAGAACCTACATAATTTTTGTCCGAAGTCCCCTCTCCTAGTAACGGAGATATTATTGGAATCTTATTTTCCCTGCAAAGCTAATTTCATGGGAATGCCAACCCTAGACATTATGAAACACCTGCTGAGTGCGAACATGAAGGCTAGGTATAATATTCCCTCCTGAGCCATCGGTATCAACATATCCGTGTTCATATGTAGGAGCGACAACTTTGTCACCAACCATTGAACCTTAGACCTCTGCACACACCATCAATCATGGTAAAGTGGGATGTCTTGTATCATATTTAGAGCATATGCCTCCTTTGAATACTTGATGGAATACATCTTTTTTACTGTAAAAGTTACGTTGACAATCAGCCACACCCTTCGATATATCATTAGCAATCTAGCTACTATTCATTCCCCCTACCACTGAAGCGTTGATTATATATTATTAACCACAATAGTACTTATTGATACCAAATGGCGAAATTCCTAGTGAGTCTCGATATCTGCCATTGAGGGTGAGATCCGATTCGCTTGTATTCGCGGCTAACGAATTAGACTGGTTGGTGCTTCTCTCATCTTCATTCGAAGCTTCGTAGGATGGCGCATCAGGTGGCTAAGTACTGGGTTTTAGCAGATTTCGACCTGAACTCCATTTGGAGCTCAGTGGAGTGACACTGTAATTCGTAAGACCAATGGAATACAGGAATTGATTTGATTAATGAGAAACGATCACAAAATCTGGATACAAGCTACTACTATAACCGTGGTGGGAGAAAGTAATTTGTCATGGCTCATCTTTCGGAAGGAATGACGTATATATCTACTGGGGTTTATTACAAAACTGATTTTGGATCTCGACATTCGCTTAAACACTACCTACTTGCTTTGTGGTGATGCGGGCTCTAGTTAATGGTGCATAAACAGCCGCACACATTCAACCATGGAAGTGGCCCCTTGGGATTTTCGAGAATAAAATCGCCAGGAGGCTCATAGGTCATAGGCTCCACGAAGTAGATAAATATAAAAGAGGATTGTTTCATTGAGTGTGTTGGAGTGGACAAAGCCGTCATTCGCATGTGAATTGGGCTTACGCAGAAAAAAGTGACGTGCGCGCAGAGCAACCACCACCTGGGACGCCAGACAAGCGCCACTTCAGCAACTGAAGCGATAGCTGATAATGAACTAATACGCCAAGTACAATGAGTGTGTGCCATATCTGGTGGGAATGGAATAAAACGTCGCATTTTCCAGGTAGATAGCTATTGTGCAAACGAGTTAGAATTAGAAAGATGAATCAGAATATTGGGTGATTTACCACTCGGGAAAACGCCATGCATACACCCCTACTCCAGCCAACCAAATACACATCTCCAGAGCAAAAAGGCTTCCCCATCCAATCCCCAGTACATTGGTGGCATGTCCTAGCTCCATGGTCGATGGTATACCATGTTTGCACAGCCAATACAGAATCGGTACAGTGCTAACGATTCCGCAAAGTAAGTAAATACCGGCACGGAATAGGCGGAACCATGGTTCAGACCAAGCAGAGGTTTGCGGGCCAATGATGCCGGTGAAATTCACCGCAAATATAACCCCGAGGAAAATGTTGCGTATCAAGGTGTCACAGTAAAAGCACTGAGAAATATGAATAACATTGCGCCAGCATGAACTCAAAACGGATCCCACTTACATAATAGACGACGATACAGTAGCATCCACAAATCAATGTACTGATTCCACTGTAGTCCCAGCAACCCCATCTTTTAAATGCGTCTCTGGAGCATCCGATGAATAGGTGAAACAATGAAGAGCACAAGAGGCACTTGGCAGCACTCAATAGAAATAGTGCAAAAATCACTCGGTCCAAGAGACTAGCCTCCTTCGGTAAGAAGAAGCTATATTGAATTGGCATAATCAATAACAAGACTACCAGGAAGCCAGCCAAGTGAGTCCATATGTTCCCTACAGCACGGAGATCAGCAGGTGTCAAGGGTATCAAGGCATGAGGGATCAACGCTCACCAGTTTCGTTGTGAATTCGAAATAGACTACCAAAAGCTTCCCTATAAGTGTAATATGCGCGATACCTATAGTATGAATATGAAGTGTGTTAGACAGCGGCAAAACTATACGGCCTCAAACTGAATTACGTGATAGATATACAAACATGCAATATACCTTGTGTGAATGAATGGGTTATCTTTCAGGTAATCCGGAATGTCCTCGAATCTGTATAATTGGTATTTCTCTTGGGGGAGTATTTTCTTCTCTTCGAGGCTGAATCCACTGCTCCCACTACAAGAAACAGTGGAGCCTCCGAAGTCACTCTCTTTGCCACCAAGCTCGATAAGCTGAACCTCCTTGAACTTGTCCATGTGAAAGTTCGAACTATCTAAATGTGGCTATTTCGAAGAAGAGAATAACGACAAAGGTTAAGAGTGAGAGAGATACTCCAGAATAGGTAGCCTCGAAGGGTAGATGAAATATGATAAGCACCAAAATGCTCCTCAGGTGAGGGGCGGTTAATTTATATGTACTAATATGTGGATGAATAAATATGTATATTTAAAGTAGCGATCTAATGGAGAAATTTTCCAATAGGACTCGGACGGATAAATCGCATACGCCGATTTTATTCTTAAGCTTATAGAAATAAGCTATATAAATGTTCTCTAATTGGATTTGAGCCATCAATTGAAATTTCTCAATGTTGTTTTATAGCTACCAATGGTAGACTTCAGGTACACTCTAGATCAACAGTGGTGATGTTAGCTTACCCAATTATAAGACTCTGGCTACTTTAGAAGCACAGATGGGTCAGGTAACCATTCGGCCCCTAGACCACATCCACATCCACAACCACACCTTTTGGATTTTTGGAAAGTGATGGGTTTCCGTGGTTGAGGGCAATATGTTGCGTTTGAGAATAGGATGATGCCATGATGGGGTTCTGTGATAAACTGTATGCTTCAAACTGATTGTCAATCGAACTCCAGAGGGGTGAACAGATGTCAACAACATTATTGCTTGCCATTTCGTCATTCCTGGATTTGATGAGTGTCACATTTCCCATATGGTGTATTTCTCCGAAAATGGTTCTCACATGAGGATTTAGATAGTGTTGCAATAGATCTTATTAATGGGAGATTTAACGTCGATAAACCAACACATCAATCATTATTGATATCTTACCATTACAGCGTTCAGACTTGGGCATGCTAGTTGAACCGGTTTCCTTGGCCTGCTTTTTTCATTACCATCATATTGATTCAGAAGATGTGTGAAGGCTCCGTTAGGTTGAGGTTGAACAGGAATTGTTGCCTTACAAGTTCGCCTGCTAGCCACCATATCAATATATCTCTCCGACACCTTTGATTCGCAGGTCTCTTCAGGTGTTGTTGTCATGGGAATTTTCTGTTGAAGTATAGATTTTCACTTGGGTATTCTGGTGTATCCTAATTATTAGGACATGTCATTATTATCTGGTCCTTACAGAGCGGAAGTAAGTGTCAGCTTGCACCAAGATTCCACTGTTTCCATGTATTCATTGGCCGTTCTCTAGTTGCACCTGTTCAGATTGATGGGATTTCCTAGGATATGTAGCGATTACTTGGATATCGCTCCATGTTACGTGCATGCCCAAAATTGTGTGGCTTCTGGATTCTTGTACAAGAAGACCGAGATACCATTTTTGGAAAGTCTGGTACGCATAAGAAATGGATGTGAGGCTTATTAATCCATGCTTGGCTCTCGAGTTAAACAAGAAATTTCTTTTTCACAGACACAACTTGAAAGATGATTCAAAGGCTAGTTGATTGGGCCATTGGGGAATGGACCTTGAGAACTCCCCCCTAACATCGAGAGATTGATGCGGTATATCATCATAAACCTGTGTGCGAGAATGCTGGGATGATTGGCTCTATTTCATATTAAATTTATGATAGTTCGTGGTTTTTTTGCCACGTTGAGGACCTGATCACTCTTGCTCATTGGTTACCTCGATTTCCTCATTCATAAATTATCAGGGGAGTATTGAAGCAGGGTTCCAAGAGTCAGATGAAATTCTGAAAAACATCAACACCCCTTGGATGGCTTGGCTTCCAGAGATGTGTATTAGTGAAGTTTTCCTCAAACAACGAGCTTATATACAAAGCCCTATGAAGTGTCTCAAATTTGGAATTCATCCGACTTTTAGCTGGTATTCTGCTGGTGTTCAGCTGGTGTTTTTCCTTCAAATTTTCACCTGCATTTTTTGGTGGAAGTAGTTGGCAGCTGATTACCAAATTTGGTACGAATGCTAGTTGGCCCAGTCTCCTCCTGGGAAATATGACTGATTGTCTGTCCAACAGCTAGTACCTGAGATATTGAGAGTTGTCAGTTTTGAGAAACTTGGAATTCAGCTGATATTATAATGGTATCCTGCAGGTCTTTTCTTATTTTTTTTCTTAGGGAAAAGTAATAAACGGGTTCTGGGATCATTGTATTTCTTATAGCTATTTGGTCCTAGGCAAGGTCCTGGATGGCTGTGCAATTTGGTTAACATTTAAAAACAAATTATACATTTACAAGGACTATATTGGGACACATCTGAAGGAACACTGCCAAATCAAAGTTGCTTAAGCAGTGGTGCTGAAGATTCCTTTGAAATTAGATAGGGATATCTGAAGACACAAGAAATTCAGGGCATTGATTCTGTCTCATACTAATACTACTTGAGTTACCCATTTTAAAACGATTTTAAACAATTACTGAATTATACGCTAGATGAGTTTACACTTAATCTGGCATGGCTTGTGAGCTTTTTTCTTGTGTTGTAAACAGATTGTCTATGTAGGTGATTTTGCGCATTACTACTATGATTGGCTACATAGACAGTAATTCTAAGGTATTGCCCCCTCTTTGGTAGAATTCTCCATAAGATACATTTGCTGGGAGAACCTAGAACACATTGGTTTTAGTCGTGAATCACAGGTCATCATGAGACTCAAATTGCCTTGATATAACTAGAACGTGAAGGCTGGTCAGCATACAATTTGTAGTAGAGTTTCGACGGTTTCTGAGATTGCAACAATATTATTCAGAATCTACCAATTATCGTAACATGTGAAGAGATTCGTCCCCTTGTCCACATTGTCTTATGATGTCTAAATCGATATACGGCTGAACTCCATTAGTACTGTTGTTAGCTTGGGTAGTTAAAAAACTGGCATTTATCGCACTGCACCACTGAGTAATGAAATAACCATGAGCCTATAAGGAACCACACATGCTGCATCAACCACCTACGCGATTCCAAAAAAGCCTGACTGCCAACATTGGACTGTGATCACCAGCGTAAATTAATTATGCATCGTGATACCCGATATTACCTGAATTTCCTAGCATGTGAGGCAATCATAAGACACCGAGTAGCCATTCCTTCCTTTTGTAGCGGGACAACTGCGGTTCGCCGATAGGAGTTGACTTTCCATTTCAGATATTTGTCCTCCCGCTGCAACAAACAAAAGTAATAGTGGCAATAGACGATCAACCAGTTGCCACTACCATCGTTTTCTTCCGAAGTCTGGGGTCATGCTTGTATTTAGAACTAACCAAAGCTCAGCCAGACACACGTTCCCCCCAATTTGACCAATGATTTTGATTCTACTGACCATAATGTCTGGTATAGAAATGCCACCACATATTGATATGATTCAGGACAGAGGGTATTGCGGGAGACTTCGATTGAATTCTTGTCTTGGGATGAATGCATATCTGCCAATATCCTATATAAGGAGTAACCAGCCACAACAGTGGTAAGATCCCCGACTTTTCACTTGACAAGTCACTAACCTTTCCTTAAACTTCTCCCGCTATATCCTAACTATCACCGTAATCAACTATCCAACTTGCATTTTCTATTCTGGCCACTTTGACTTTTCCATCACACTTTCCTACAGTTAACTCAAGTTCTGCCGGCTTCTTATATATCTTGATATCCTTTCCACGAGCCACTTGACCTAGACTCGGAATTGTCTGCCATGGGCTATATAATGGCTAATTATCTCCCATTGTTCACTCCTTGCCCCACTCAAACCAGTCATCAAGTTGAGGACGCTCAACTGCCCACGGCAAGCGAATGGGTTCGTATGCGAAAGTTCCGGCCTCGGCTTGTAATTAACACCGCTGCAATTGAGAATCACTATGTCAATATGCCGCATCGTAACACAACTGTTGCTACTCCTCCAGTTTCTTGTTTGTGTTGATTTGAATGCTAACCACCTAATCTCTGCACTGTAATGATAATTATGACTGTTCTGTAACTCACACCCCGGTGACATCTTTAATTCTCCCATTAGCTTTAAGACTGGCATTTTCTTGTCCATTCATTGCTAATTTTTAAGGACTAATGTAATGTTCAATTCCATATCCAATGTCGACTTCAAGATGTAACTAGATCTTACTGATGGAAGTTATATTGAACGTCTGAGAATAGCGCACTAATATCATATCTCACTTATCTCATGTGTTTGAATGCAGCCAATCCCGAGACAGTGTACTTGGGTGGCTGATGGCATGATGCCAACGGAAGGGGCATGAGCCCAACTGTTGGCCTCGTTTACTCCGCAATTCCGGTAATTCCGGGCGCCGGTTTCACCTGCTTTCTGACCAGTGCCGCCCCCGTCCGCTACTTAGCCGGGTCTTCTCTTAACCAACTTAAACCGGACCACGCTCTCTCTTTCTTGAACCTTAACTACGCTCCACACCTTTTCCCCTCCTCACACAAGCAACCATGTCCGTTATCAAGACACCCCTCACCGAGCTCTTCGGCATTCAGCACCCGATCATGCTTGCGGGCGTAAGTATATCTTTCAATTTTGGAGACATTCGGGAAGGCTGATGATATTGGTCAGATGAACGTTGCAGCAGGTCCCGAGCTCGTAGCGGCTGTTACAAATGCTGGTGGTATTGGTGTCCTTGGTGGTCATGGGTAAGTAAACAATTCCAGGCACTTTTCAAGTCATTGAGCTAACTCTGTGCACTAGATACACTCCTAAGTGCGTACCGCTTTGTTTACGCGTTAAACGCTTTCTTTTAAACAGTTACTGACATAATAATATTCGTTGTTCAGAGTTCTTCGTTCTCAGGTGATTGTATAGTGTGAATGCTGCGGCTTTTACCTTGTTAACCCATCTGTGCAGATTCACGAGCTCAAGTCCCATTTGAAGGACCCCAACGGTAAGTTCGGTGTTGACCTTCTCCTTCCCCAAGTCGGTGGTAGCGCGCGCAAGACGAACTACGATTATCAAAAGGGTCAGCTCAACGAGCTTATTGACATCATCATCGATGAGAAGTCTTCCCTTTTCGTTTGCGCCGTCGGTGTTCCACCAAAGCATGTCGTTAAGCGCTTACATAAGGCTGGCATTCCTGTCATGAACGTATGCACCCGCATCGGCTACTCCTATGTTTCTTTTTTAGTAAATATGATTTTTTGCACGAATTTTAGATGGTCGGTCACCCGAAGCATGTTCCCAAGGCACTCGAGCAGGGCGTCGACCTAATTTGCGCTCAGGCGGGAGAGGGCGGTGGACACACCGGTGATATCCCGCAATCAATCCTCATTCCCGCCTGTGTTGACGCAGTAAAGGGCCACAAGTCGCCACTGACCGGGGCTCCAGTATACGTTGTTGCCGCCGGTGCTATCTATGATGGTCGTGGCCTCGCCGCGAACCTCATGTACGGAGCGATTGGCGTTTGGGTATGTTTTGACTGAGAAAAAGAAGCGCATTTAATTACATTTATATTAAAATTGCAATTCTTCTCGTAGGTTGGTACTCGCTTCGTCGCCAGCGTGGAAGCTGGCGCACCAAAGAAGCACAAGGAGGAACTCCTTAGCGCAAGCTACGAAGACGCCGTGACAACCCTTATCTACACTGGACGTCCTCTACGTGTGCGCAGGACAGAATATGTCGATAACTGGTAAGAAACGCTCTCACAAATAGCCAGTGTTTGACATCCTAACCGTACTGAGATTTTAGGAACAACAACCGCCAGACAGAGATCAAGGAGCTCACATCGAAGGGTATTCTTCCCTACGAGCACGACCTTCAGCAACACCCCGAAATTTTCATGGAGACGCGTCCTTGGCTGATTGGCCGTGTAGCCGCGCTCATTAACGAGGTTCTCCCTGCAAAGGTGATTGTGGACAACATGGTTAACGACGCTGCCAAGCTGCTCCAGAATGGAAGTGAGCTTGTGCAGGTGAAGGCGAAGCTTTAGGAAAGTATTGTATACATGGGGTGCTTCATTTGGGGAGGATTTCATTGTATTTGATTATTACATTAAGGTATTTACTTCCAATAAATGGGTTCAAAGTTCCAATTTCTCATGAGTTGCTTGTCCCAAATTGCAATTCTCTTGCTTCCCTACGCCTATTTCACCTAAGGTAACCCTGTTTAGTTACAAGCTACTGAATAGCAACATCAATAGCATCACTATGGAATGATGAAAGTACTGATTTCACTTGGTGCAGATAAAACATGACTTCCTGAAAAACACCCCCAGATCGTGACCCTTGACTCCCTGAAACAAATAGGACCAGAACACTCAATGTTTTGTCCATAATATGCACGTGTAGAAAAAATGTGATTATATTGTGCAAATTGAAAAAGAGTCAATACAGCTGACCATGAGTATTCAGCAAACAACAGAATGAGACTTATAAATTTGGTAATTACACCTAAATATTCACCTAACTTAGTTACAAAGATCATTACCTACAAATCTCCGAGAATCCTGACCAAATTTCTTGTCAATACTGCACTATTTTCACCAAAATATCAGGTACTCGGAACATGAAAATTCTCAGAGTTGTCCGAACAGCCACAAACTCCCTAAACACACTATACAAGTTTGTTTTGCCATGACCATGTAAACGTAGTACTTATACCTTTGCATTCAATAAATCATCATATGAAAACCTCACAATCAACATATTTTCCCAACCACTTCCAATATCTTCAAAAAACTTACAACAAAAACACCTTTGTTAATGCTGGAACTATTTAGTTTTCACATAAATCATTTATATAACATAAGACTCAACTTGGCTGTTTGCCAAGTTATGAACTATTTGTAGCAAGTATTTAGTTTACACCTAAACCATTCTTGTAATGTAAGGCTCTACTTGGTTTATTGCTAAGTTATGAGCTATTTACCAATGGCTTAGTCCATAAGATATTATCAAAATTCCGAAAATTAGTAAAGGTCTGATAGTTATAAATATTTTCAAATTTATCCAAAAACCCCCATACTTTGACCACAGCTTCCTGCAACAAATCTTGAGATTTTGTGAATCCCTTGTCTCACAAAGCTTCTCTAATAGTATAAGTACTCTACTTGTACTCAATAAGGCTGCAAATGAATATCATGCAATTCTTTAGTTCTTCAAATTAACTTTAATACTCCCTAGAATCTTGCAACAGTTTAAATCTAAGCCAAATACCTTTGAGGCAACAAAACATGCTATGACCTTAAAAACTAGGATCTTTGAGATGGACAGATATATGACTTGCTCTACTGAGCCTGTTATTGTAAATATTAGGTTTGAGCTTACTTTTTCTGAAAAGCAGCAACCATCTTGTGAGAACTCTACCAACAATGCATTACATGGAAACTATTTCCAAGAATATGCACTGGGAATTATTCTGTGACTGGTCTCTGCGGGCTTTCACCCTAGCAAATGCAGCTTGTAATGCCTGTGCTAAGCTCTATAAGTTCAATACAACATATCTGGTCCAAGAGTATAATCAGCAATTCAATAAAACAATGCTGAAGAACCCCAGTCTCATCAGCTTCCAATTAAAGTAATGAAACCTCCAGAGCTTATGGCACCTAGCATGCTAAACTTTGCACACAGGCTTCTGGGACCTTGCTAAAAATATTTTATGTGCTTGTACTGCCAAGATTGTGAAAAAGTATAAATACCAATCTTATATTCCATAGTTCATTGAGTATAAAGCACATATTCAACTTAGTCTCTCAATCACTTCCAATGTCCTTAAAGCTCCTACAGCACACAAAGCATCTCAGCGCTGTCCAAACAACTCCAAACTTGACACACAAGCATCTGGGACCTTTAAACATGAAATTCTTGCTTGTTCCTGCAAGGCAACATAATAGTTTGAGCACTACTTTTGCATAAAATATGTTATGAAGCAAAAGCTATATGTTATACTTGCACTACCAAGTACTTCCTTTATTGCTAAAATTCTTTCAACATTCTTTTCAATATCTTCCCTGCTTTCTCAGATAACGCTAGAATTCCACTTTTCTCTTGGATACAACAGTCTCTGGGAAACAGATAACTCTATTGGCAGTTATTTAGACATCTACTAGATTGTCAGGCTTACAATGAATGATAAGTTGAGTGTAAAATGAAGTTTATACTTTAAAATCTTGGCAAAGTCAACAAAAAAAATACCTATATTAAGGCTTCAAGAGGATATGAACCTAGCTTGGGGGCCTTTGGAAATTTTGGGTTTTCATCATGTCCTGAATACCTCATAGTTAGCAAAAGTATTGTTGGAAAACCCAGGCCAGGATTTCAGACATACTATTCCAAAATTTGCAGACTATACACAAAGTATTTAAGCTAGTGACTCATTTAGCCGCTATACTAGATGTAAAGCCAATTGCTCAAAATACCCATAGTATGATTAAAATAACAATTGTTGGATGGGGTGCATTAAATCAAGTGCCTGCAGGATTTCACCTACCAGATGCATCTTTATATTTCAATGGTTAGTCTTGACCACCAAATGGAGCATGACTTGCATAAGATGTGACAATACACTTGATCCTATTGTGCAAGGAGCTATTTACTAGGATTGTGCCAGGGAATAGATCTGACATACAAACATATCCTCTAAGAAATGAAACTGAGAAAAGGCAAGCAGAATATCAACACAGTAAAAGGTAAATTTCAGGCTTCTCAAAGCTGACAACTCTGAGTTCTCAGATACTAGCTTTTGGGCTGCCAAGCAGATATTCTCCAGGAGGAGACTAGGTAAACTAGCATTCATGCCAAGTTTTGTAATCAGCTGCTCACTTTTTCCACCAAAAGTTGAAACTGAAAATTTGAAAGAAAAATGCCATCTGAATACAAGCAGCATACCATAAGAATACAAGCAGAATACCAGCTAAAAATCAGAAAAATTCCTAGTTTGAGATTTCTCTTGGGGATTGTCAATATGTAGGCCAGATTATTTAGCTGTAAATAAAATACTTCCATGGTATTAGAGTGAACCCTACAGCTATAGCTGAGTACCTTGAATATTATAATTTTGGTAAAATATGTAGTTGTTCTTGAGGCATTAGGGTGAAAGTCCTAAACATATTAAAAGTGATAATGAAAAAATGAATCCAGTGGTTTTCTAATTGATATATTGAAAGCTGACTGCAAGGTATGCTGCAAGGCAGATAGTGCAAATCTGATTCTGCTGGCCTTCTATGGCTGATCTTCTCATAGACATTAGTATCTACAAAACATTACACAAGGGCAAATCCAACCTATCCACATTGTTCTAGGTGACTAATGCAATGGGGCACTGTTACTCCTTGAGGTTACAGCTTAGGGTTAGGTCAAAAGAAATCTCAACCAGCAGGTGTAAACTTTATTGACAAGGTCTTGAGTTTAATCCAGAAAAAGATGCAATTGATCATCCCAAAAACATCAGCATACCACCCTACACACCAATGGAGCTAGTGAAAGTCTTAATGGACTGATAAGTCAGATGCTCATCATATATGTCCATAGAGGCACCTATAGATGAGACATATTCTCACACCAGGCATTGCTTGTGCCACTAATAAGCCTCCATTCTTTATGGTATATGGCATAGAATTGATGATACTTGGCAATACCCTCCCACCAAACCTTTGGGGCCTAGATATCAATGAGGACTACAAAGAGTCTTGCAGAAGAGGACCAGAAGAGATGGACCATGCCTGTTATGATGTTGACAACAAGCTAGCCAGTCAAGCACAACAAATCAAAGACAAGGATAGGAATTCTGACAATAACCTGATCGGTCTTGAATTATGGGTTCTAGTACAGAACAAGAGGAATATGTTCGAGCCACATTGGAGCGGGCCATACTTTGTAAAAGAACAACGACCATCCTACACATATCAGCTATCAACACCACCAGGAATTGTGAAACAAGACTTTGTACACCAAGATCGACTAAAAATTGCCAAATGGACAAACACCTGTGCGGTTTTGTTGTCCAACTGATGACTCTTGTGGGGAAGAATCCATTTAAGAAGGGAAGTATGTTACAGTTGGATCCTGAAAGCCAGTTAACGTTACCTAAGAATTCTAGTGCCCACTATTGTACACACTTGGTTAAGCCTGGGCCGAGGGTAAAGGTTCGAGGTAGGTAAAGAAAGATCAATTATTAGTTATCGATCCCAGCTCCTGGTAAATACCCTTGAGCCCTCCTTTGACCTAGTTCTTGAAATCCCTCTTGAATGAACCTGTTCTTAGTACCTATTAGCGATACTCTATCTCTATCCGTACCATGAGCTACAACAATCCACACCAACCGCTTGAACACAAATGCCTTTCAAAGGTACTTACCAAAACCATTTTTTAGATGTTATGCACAAGATAATAGTGGCTTAGATTGTACAACACGCATCGTATTGGTACATTACTAGTAGTGTAAGGAACCTTTGTGGGAACACTTGAATAAGTTTTCCCAAGAGGGTAGTATTACAGCATTCTCTCGTGAAATATCATGTCTCCTTAGAAAAAGTTACAATAGGCCGCCTTGCATAAGGGCCAGACACCGCTCAGGACATCCTGCTCCAGATGCTATAAAGGTGTTGGCTCTGGACAACCCTTGTTCCATCTCCAACTAACAATATGACTTCACCCACTACTCTACGTCCTTCCATAGAGGACTTCCGTCGGTTTGGATGGCTTCCTGCAAGTAAGAAAGACTACGATGACTGGATGTCCGATCTCCACAAAAGGATTCACCCTGAAGCCAAGAGGATGCCCGGCCCTGGTACACCATATACCACTGCCCCTGACATGCCGCCACTTCTCGAGCCCATTCAGGAGTTTAAGGCTTTCATTGAGGGCGACGCTGTCGTATTCACCGATATTGTGCGCATGTTTGATGGAATGACAGAATTTGTGAGTACAGCGAAGTTTTTTTAGCATTTGTGCACGTTCTCAAACCTTTCTAGCCGAAAAGCTACCAGGAGATGCTCCTCATGTTCAACGATATCTTCCGCAAGGCACCCAGCTTTGGCAGCATTGGGCCACCAATGTACATGATCATGGCTCGAGTGATGAATACCCAAGGCGGATTGTCTGCATTTACAAAGCAGTCCCTCAACTACCACTTCAAACAGATGATGAAGACTTGGGAATTGTACCTTTTGTCTCCTGAGTCAACTTCGACTCTGAACGCCAACAACGGAGGCTGGTTCAGCGATAAGGCAGTTGGCGCAATGATGGAGAAATACGAATCTGAAAGGAAATTCTGGGATGTCTTTATTTGTGACCCGAATGCCCCTGCCTGGGGCTTTACATCATACGAAGACTTTTTCACACGCCGCTATCGCGACGTCGCCATCGATCGCCCCACCGGTGATATTCAAGACCTTCGCTGCATCAGCTCGGCCTGCGAGTCAGCACTCTACGCCATTAAGACCGAAGTCAAAAAGACCGACGAACTGTTCATCAAGGATGAAGCATACTCCCTCGTTCACCTTCTCGCTGGTGACAAGTCCGTTGATTCCTTTGTTGGCGGTCTTGTCATTCAGTCCTTCCTTAACACTACCGGCTACCACCGCTGGCACGCGCCCGTGAGCGGGACTGTTCTGAAAATTGTCGACGTTCCCGGCACCTACTTCGCCCAAGCACCATCTCTCATCGGAGAAGATACCCCTGAAGGCGAGGTTCCCCCCTATTTGAGGTCCCTCACCTTCTTCGCCAACACCGCCGCTCGCCAACTGTTGTTTATTGATGCCGACAATAAGAATATCGGTCTCATGTGTTTTATCGCCATTGGCATGACCGAGATCTCCTCTTGCCAGGCCACCGTGTACGAAGGACAGCATGTCAACCGTGGTCAAGAGCTAGGAACGTTCCACTTCGGTGGATCTTCGTGTGCCCTAGTCTTTAGAAAAGAAGCCAACGTTCAGGTTGGTCAGGAGTTCACTAATCCAGGTGTCCATCTCCCGATCAATGAAACTATTGCTTTTGCTGAAATCTAAGTTCGGTTTTTTGCACAAAATCCCGCATGTTGGGCTGTAGGTATGCAATCGATCTATGCACAATACCAATCTTTAGGCTACCAAACAAACGATTCAGTCAAGTCACAGTTTTGAGCAATAAAACTGTCTGCACCTACGTCGTTTGAAAAGGCTTTGACGACCCAAGTATGTCAAGTGTGTAGTAGTAGTGCGAAAAATCAGTGTGTATGCAGTTTGTAAGGGTAATTGAGGACTGGGCAAGATGTTTAGAAGCAATATACCCATTTTTTCTGCTTTGCTTCCTTTATTTGGCATTATCTCTTTGACCATTTTGAACGAAGGATGATCCCCTATGTTTGTTACGTTGATACCAGCGACCATCACATGTGTTTTCGTTACTAATGCTCCGTTATTAGCTGAGCGACGTTAACCTAGGTTTTACTTACATAGTATTTGAGGGTTTTTATGGCTTTGTTAGTAGTGGGGTATAATCCTTGTGTCTGAGAGACAGCGTTTTTCGATCGTTTCCCTGTATGATTATATATAGGACTTGTGTATTATTATTGTGATGTTTATTTTTCTCTCATGATATACCTACATTTTTTGTCTATAAAATACATGTTAACATGGTTGTTTCAGCTACGTGGGAGGTTGACCCAAGTACAAGAAGCCAAGTGCGAGAACTTAGGTACTGCGTAAAGGCCGGATATCGGGGTTCGAATCGCAGTTACCTACTCTCGTTGACCAAGCCTTCCCCGGCGTCCTGTCCTTCTACTTCCACATTTCCACATGGTAGGATATCCATGCCCTTCTCTAATATGTATATTGGGAATTTGCTACTCATACCCATAGATTTTATCTTTGGTTTGTTTAACCATCCCTATCCTTATTTCCCCGCTATCCGCCCCGTGAGGGCTTGTTAACAGACCACAACGATGAACGACTATATCACCATTCAGAACGGTGACGAGGCCAATACTTGCAGAGACCTTTAAAGTCAAATCTAACTAGGTTCCGATTTTTTTCACGCAGACCATGTTTATTGTTCATCGAGCTGGGCTGCACTCCATATTCAGTCGCTCGTATCATACAGCTTCTGTCCCCATTGAAACCGTCAGCGCCTCTCAATGACAAAGAAAAAGCCAACGGAGGTTTCACTCATGTGCGCCTCGCATGGTATCACCGCCCTAACGATGTCCCAGACACGCCTACGGCGGATGCAGCCCAGCTACGCCTGTTCCAGTCCCCGAGCATGTCCGTGAGGTTCTCATCGCTCGCTACGAATTCATCGTAACAGAGAAGGAGGTTGTACTCAATCTGACTGAGATATTACACATATGCGATACCTGTGGCGACTATTGCCCTCAGTAGGTTTGTTCATTCCAAAAAGAACAACAGCCATACGCTATTTGGCTCTTCTTCGCTGGGCTCAAACCATTCAATGCGACTGTAGCGGTCGTCTCCGCAAAGACCGTACTCAAGTAGAGGGAGAGGGGAACACGGTTCTGAAGACGTTCCGCTTTTGGCCCTTCCGATATTTCGGGTGAGACTCGGCGTGCCAAATTCCTGGGTGATAACGTTGTAATTGTTGATTTTTATTAGCTTACACACAGTGGCAGAAGATACTCTTGGTAAGCTAAACTTGAGCGCCAATATTGGCTTCGGCTTCACACCTTTTTTCATTATTTTTAATAATGGGTTCTCATTGTTTATTAGTGGAAGACATCTGAAACACCATATATCGACCATGAGTGGACGGAGGAAGAGAAACACGCCTTTGAGGATGCTGTTTAAAAGCCGTTCGTATGGAGATCCGCACTCGCTCGCACCCTGAGGTGGTCAGGTTTTGTGGTCACATATCTATAAAACGGAATAACACTACAATGGACTGGGCGCATAGAGCGGCCGGCTGCTCTATCTCTGTGAGCTTCGTTCCTAAAGATTGCGTACGTTGGGATAGGCTATGTCTCTCTTGCTGAAATAGCTAGGTTTAGGTCAGTTATGTAATTTGGCCAAGAACTCACCAGGAGGAAATCGGTGTACTCTCTCCACAGCACACCTCTCTTAACCCCTTGAGTCTCTTGCTTGAATTCGGCATTGTCCACAAAGGCTTGATATATAGGCCATATGTTCCCTTAAGATCGCCTGAGGCATCAGACGTTCGTGCTAACTAAATCGTTAGCGAAACGCACATGCTCACTAGTGTTGTAAGCTCCAAGACCCCAAATGCAGAAGAAGCTGGCAGCACCGAAACAGGTATTCAACAGGGTTTGGTCTCCTCTGGCACAGTGTTTCGTTTTCCTTTCTGTTCTATATATCCTTTGGTCTTGTGTAAATTTTATCTCAAATTCCATCTGGTACATTGTGCTGAGGTTTCATCAATGAATGTTACAAATACAGATTAATACTTCAATGTATCTTCAGTGTTCTTAATTGGTTGTGAGGAATTTAGTACAAAGATATCTATTTCAATTCGACAAAAATGGACAATTATTGTCTAATGGGAGTGCTTCGCATAGTGGTTGTTATACGGATATAGAATGTTCCTTGATGTTTATGTTTTCACGGTCGTGATTCTGAGAGCTTTGGCTTGATAGGTGATAATCTTGGGAACCCTCGTGGTCTGATTTAAATGAGCCCTTCTCCATCTCATTTGTTTTGTCAGTATTGTGTGCATCCTCATCGTAGTCTTTCGAGGCGGTAGAGATTACAGTTGAGGTAGATATGGGCTCAGTACGAAACCTTCGCTCCCACTTGGCAACCACCACACAAGACAGGCAGTTTCCTATGATATTAACACTCGCTCTCGCCATATTCATAAGTTGATCTACGCCGAGTAGCACCGATAT